>BQNB010009069.1:0-87882 GCA_026074375.1 Tanacetum coccineum
TTATATCATAATGAACTTATACAAGCGCAAAAGTCTTGGAACAAGCTAGAAATTTTAAGCTTATGAAACATAAGCTGAAATCGTATAAGCTTCTAAGCCTAAAAATAAGCTTAACCATTGCATATGTGTCATTACTAGCAAAGATAAGAACATAGTGTACTAAATCAATTAAAGTCTTGCTCACAATTTGTGCAAAATTATAAACACCAACATTTCTTCTTGAAATCATTTAGTTTATAGTAGCATCTATGGTGATTCACTAGAAGGCTATCTGAAAACGTACTTGCGTAATTTTTAATAGATACTTAATGGGCTAAACCGCTGAATCTCATTGATATGTTGGAAGACTAAATTCAATCTTATACCACTTAATCATACATCACGACTCTTAATTGGTTGGGAAACCTTTCTAATTTCTAACTAATCTTTATTTTCTTATGCAGTGTCTTCTTCACCTTTTCATTCCTTCGCATTGCTGCTCCATCATATTGGTGTTCAACTATTCCGTTTCTAATTGGCGTTTTGTTTGGTTAGTTTTCCCATTTTGTTTTTGTTTTCTGGTTTATCAATGAGTATTAGTTTTGTTTGTTGTGTGCTCTATGGCTATGACTATTTGTAATTTTAGGATTAAGATTCCCCATTGCTCAGTCCCTTGTATCTGATCCAGTATACACGCATAGTTCTACATATGATTTTTGAAAAATTCCTATCACCCGTTTAACAAAATCTTGGTTTCAAGTGAAGCTCCTTAAAACTAAACAAAAAAACTATGTTTGTTCTGCTACAACACTTATTCCAATCGTTAAGTGATTCTGTGAATAACGTAATATTGATTACGCTTTTTTCTATTTTTTCATGCCTTGAAATAATATAAACTAAGAGTAAGAATGGAACGTTTGTATGTTACATTGGCATGGATGGTGTACTTTTTTTGGTTGGTTTTGTAATGTCTTAGAATCTCATTTTTCATGGAAGATCAATGTAAAAAAATAAATCATAGGGTTAAAGTTAGGCTATGTTTAATCGACCCTTTGAAGAACCATGGCTGACCTTAATAAACCAATCATGATACCCGTGATCCTCAGGGCGTTGGGGCTTCACCAGTGATACGTGTTACTCCTGTAATTTGCAGTTTGACGCAAACTTCATAAGAGTAAATAATTTTATTTCTGTATGTATATCCAATTTTCTTTGTCGATATGTCCATTATGGTGAATAGAGGATATTTTAGTTTAAAATAGTTTTATGTGTAGACAGTTGTTTAAATGTTGCTATGTATCCATTTCACATATGTTGGTTGCTTTATTAATTCTTAAAAGCCGGGTTCGTTCATTAAATCTGTTGGTAAATTGACATTAGCTCTTTGTGATTTTTAGGTTTAGTAATATAGCGTTTGATTGGTTCATTTATGTGTCGATTACTAAATCTACACCATGGAAGTCAAGCTATGGAATGACAAACGTGAGAGAGAAATGTATGAGAATTTTTCTGAACTGTATGCCATCATCAAGGCTAAAGAGAAGCTCGAAAAGGCTTATGTTCGTGATATTATTCCAGCAGCTGATTATGAGATGGAGTGTCAGAAACTTATAGCACACTTTAAAACATTATCATCCACACTTAGAGATACCTTGCCTAGTATCGAAAGGTTTCACGACACATACAATATGGACTGCCCTGCAGCAATTAACCGTCTAGTAATCTCAAGCGTGCCTGCTATAGTGGAACATAGGGCGGCTGCAGCTGCCTCTGGGTTAACATCAGCTGCAACTATGGCAGAATGTGTGTAGCATTTTATAACTGCTATGGACACATTGAAGCTCAACATGACTGCCGTTGATCAAGTTTTCCCGTTGCTTTCTGATTTGTCGGGTTCGTTAAACAAGCTGTCGATTTTACCCCCGGATTTTGAAGGGAAGACCAAGATGAAAGAGTGGATCGGAAGGTTGTCAAAAATGGGGGCTGCTGACGAGTTGACTGAACAGCAGGCAAGACAGCTTCATTTTGATCTGGAATCGTCTTATGATTCCTTCAGGGCCGCATTGCCGACTGCAGGGACATGATCATGGCGCATGTGAGCTTGTTAATCTTTGGTTTTCGTTTGCATTTGTTTTTTGCGTATTTTCTAAAAATATCAAAATGTAAAAACTTGCAAAATCTGTTTCCAAAGGATGATGATGGTACGTACCATGGCTGACTGCATCTCTGCACTTTTCTGCAGGATCACTCGGACCAGCAAATGAAATTTGGAATACTTGGGAATGTAGTTCTGTTATTGCTATTATGAATGTGCATGTTGGAAGATAAAACAATGTCGTTGTCAATAAATTTCACGATCGTACGAGCAGATTCGATTCCTGGTTTAAATTTAGTCGTGTTGTTTCATAGCACACATTTTTTAACATATATGCCGATAAAGCTATCAGGACCGCTACAACGACACTATAAATATAACAAGTTGAATAACTACCTTATAACTAAGATAAATATCCACTCCTATGTAAAGGGAAGGGGTGTTTCGTAAGCTCTTTTTTTAGTGCTTATAAGCTCGTTAACCTGAACTTGTGAACTTATATAGTCTCCACGATCATGATGGTAAGTCAATGGTTAGAGCATTGGGTACGGTCAAGCCGTGGATGTGAGTAAAAAAGGTCACCTCACCACTTTTTTTATGACACCAAAAAACCCCTCCCTCGTTACGAAAGTGGTGTATGGGTCCACATATACCCTACTAAATACACAAAAAAAATAATAGAAACTTACCGCTTGACCAGCCCACAACCTACCGGCCAAGGTATGGTATGGTGTCTCGCATCGTGGTGTTGGCTGGTGGTAGGGGTGGCAATTCAGGTCGGGTTCGGGTTGGCGGGTTCGGGTTGGCAGGTTGGCGGGTCAGAAAACCCCAACCCGAACCTGACCCATTTAACCCATATATATAATTGGGTTGGCGGGTTAAATAGGTTACACGGGTTGAATAGGTTAAATGGGTTTCGGGTTAACCCATCTAATCCGTTTTATATACAAAAGTTGGCACATTACACAGGTTAAACAAGTTAAACGGGTTTGCGGGTCGACCCGTTTAACCCATTTAACACATATAATAAAATATAAATAATTTTTATTTTTAGAAAAAATCTTAAACGGGTTGACGGGTCGACCCACTTAATTTATTCTCAACCCAAACCTAACCTATTTAATAAACGGGTCAGATAGGTCGACCCAAACCCGACCCGGAATCTATTAGACTCAACCCAAACCTACTAATTTTCGTGTCGGTTTCAGGTCGGGTTTCGTGTCGGGTCAGAAATTGCCACCCCTAGCTGGTGGTATGCGCCAAGCTACCAACCCACTGTACCGAGCCTTCTTAGAGAACATGTAGCGTAAACTGATGTAATAACTTCAAGTTATGTGTTTTTATAACTTTTATTACTCGATTTACTTTTTTTATGTTAGCTGTAAAATCACAGTTAAAAATCACTACAATATTCTTCTATTTTTCTTATTAACAAGTTACTTACATATCATTTTTCTTTTCTTTTTTAACCCGAAAGCCTAATTATCAAGGAAAGTATATTATCGACATATTTAAAACGATACATGAGAAAATATAAATTATATACTTGGTCTTTGTGGTTTACACACAAGCACACATTTCGTCAGTTTTCATATTTTATATGTTTAATCCTTTTAGTTGACGACGTTGGTTGGGGGTTTTGATTTGGTTATATGACCAAGATAGGAGAAGAGACGGGATAAATGTTGTTGACCGGTCATGGAGGTGGCTAGCATGTGGTTTTTTTCCTCATCGGAGGAATAGAGACTTCATAAAAGATGAGTTACCGGAGGGCATGCAGTGGTAGTGTGATGTGGCATAAAACAAGGTGACATGGCAGCTTACGTGGCTTCCTAATCAACAAATAAAATCATAAAAAAGGAAATAATCAGTATGATCGATCATGACACGTAAGCAAAAGTATGATATCGATTGCAGTAATAATTGGGGTTTATGTATGATATGTAGACATTTGGAAAAGTTTGTTAGAGTGCACGGTGCAGCCCACCATAGGGCGATTTTCAACCAACGGCAGCGCCAAACTGCACTCCTTCCCAACGCCATTCGTCCCTTCGTTGTATCACCCACAACCGTAGTTGGCTTTTTTTCTTTTTTGTGTGTGAGAGTATGTTGTATTTTTGGTTGTGTGTTATAGGGCCAACATGCACCAATAACAGATATCTAAAGAGCGAGTGTTTTAGTTATTGTGTTGTTACTATGGTGATGTGACACATCAATACGGTTATTCAGTGCAAACTACACCCTGCATTAGGGCTTATCACTCACCAAGACCGACCGAAAATTGACACCGTTCCTACGACCAAACCGAAATGGCCGGTCCATGTCTGGGTCGGTCCGGTTCGATCCAACAAAATATAACTGTCGGTTTTGCGTAAGATCGAATCGGACCGGACCAGACCGAAGATCGAATATGTTGAAAAGGAATGATTGAGGACAAGACTGAAATATGTTCGGCCCGGTCCGATCGATCTAATCCAGTTCAGTCCGACTCGTGGTCTTTTATGCACTCTTATAATTACGGGTTGACCCGAGTGACCCGACCCGAATAGACTTATTCGGGTTCGGGTTCAAGTCTTTGTTGGTGTCGAATCTAGGGTTCTTATTCCCGAGACGACTTTTGTTGGTGTCGAATCTAGGGTTCTTATTCCCGAGACGACTGTTTGGGATACTTTGGTTTATCCTTCGGATACTTTGGTTATCCGTAAACAAAAATTAGAATAGGGGATACTTTGGGTTATCCCGTTTTATTTTGGCTTATTGTTTTATTTTGCTTTCTTAATTTTCTTCTTCAGTCCGAGCTTTCGCGATTTCGCCGCTCGGACTGCGGAGGAGTATTAGAGGATATATGTTAGTGTTAGTCAAAGTAATTTATGTTAGTCAAAGTAATTAATGTTAGTCAAAGTTATTAATGTTAGTCAAAGTTATTTATGTAATAGGCCCGAGCCCGGTTTATGGGCTCAAGGTCCATTAGGGTTTCATGCTATTTACTCTATAAATATCGTATAAGAAGAAGATTATATATAGTGTCAAGGTTAATTAAGCCTTACAAAATCGATATTATTGAAGAAGGAGCTTATTGTGGTTGAAAAGCTAATAATAAGAATGGCTGGTGCGAGTGTGTATATTCCGGTACAGAATTCGGAAGAAGAAGTGAGAGTAGCGTTAGACCAGCTTCCGAGAGATGCGACTGATATTCTCGATATTCTTAAAGCTGAACAAGCTCCTCTTCATCTCTGGCTTATTATCGCTGTTAGTCTCACTTTTTTTTATTTAGGGCTTATTAATTAATTAGGTCAACTTTTTGAGTCTTACTTAGGGCTACTTTTAAGGGGGGTTGTTTGGATTAAACTAAACTGTTTCTGCCTTTTAGATATTCCCAAACATAATAGGATTTAGAGGCGTAATGGGCTGGGGATGAAGCTTATATTATAAGCCGAAAGCTGAAACTTATATTTTTAGGGGTGTTTGTTTCGGCGGGCTTATGACCTTATTTGATTTTGGACCCCAATTTTCTGGCTTATATTGAGACTTATATAAGTTTATCATATCATAATAAACTTATAGAAGCCCACAAGTCTCCGGAAGGGGCTTATGAAATATAATCCCAAATCAAATAATCTCATAAGCCGATAAGTTCTATATAAAGCTGTTTGGCGAATTAGCTTATTAATATGAAATCTCATAAAATACATCAAATCAATCAAATTCACAGTACAATATCCTAGCTTTTCGTATATTCTATTATATTTGAAGGTAAAATGTTTAGTTCCCGACAAGTATTTTATGTAAGAAATTAGGATCGACCGAGTTTGACGCATGTTTTGTATCCTTTGTGTGAAAATTATCGTTTGTATGAGTTTGCATAATAGTGGTTTTTTTTTTTGCTTTTTGTAGAGGGAGTACTTCAAACAGGGGAAAATTGAACAGTTTCGCCAAATTCTGGAAGAAGGGTCCAGTCCTGGTAAATTAACTAAATTCCAATATACTTTATTAATATGCGTTTTTTTGGGTTAACTTTGCTTAATTTCATTTCAACTTGTTTGCTTTGCAGAAATTGACGAATATTATGCAGACGTGAGATATGAAAGGATCGCCATCTTAAATGCCTTGGGGGCCTATTACAGCTACCTTGGGAAAATCGAGACGAAACAAAGGGAGAAGGAAGAACACTTCACTTCATGAACTAGGCCCATGACGTGCCTTTAAGTTTTGGACTATCAACATGGTGTCAACTTACTAATTCTGTATACGCATCAGATCCCATACAAACCATATATTTACCGTCTAAGCTTGGTTGCAGGTCAACTTTTACTAGCTAAGGGTGATGTGGATCAGGCTTTTTCTGCATTCAAGATTGTACTAGACGGAGACCGGGATAATATTCCTGCCCTTCTTGGCCAGGTATGGTGTTGTTGGTCAATCATGAATACATGCAGTTGGGGTTTGATATGAGCCATCGAACTTTTTTATTTTTAAAGCCCTTTATTAAGTTGTTTGTGTTAGTTTTTGATAGTTTTAACTAATCACGTAGTCTGATTTAATGCAGGCTTGTGTTGAGTTCAACCGAGGCAAATACTCGAATTCATTGGAGATGTACAAGGTATTTATACTTTGTTGCATACTTTCTTGCAAATACTCAAGTTCAACCGTGGCGAAATTTAGTATATACAATAACTTCTTTATTGTGGCGTCTCTGGTTTTAACTTTGAAGCATTTTGTTGTGTCCAATTTATTCTAATTTTTCATCCCTTTACAGAGGGTCCTGCAAGTGTATCCTCGCTGTCCTGCAGCTGTACGGCTTGGCATAGGTTTATGTCGCTACAAGCTGGGTCAATTCGAGAGGGCCAAACAAGCATTTGAGCGTGTGTTGCAGGCAAGTCATTGTAACCAATTTCTGCACATAATTTTTCTATATGATGGCTGTATCTAATGTCTAATTGGGTTCAACTACTTTCTACTGCAGTTGGATCCAGAAAATGTGGAGGCCCTTGTGGCACTCGGAATTGTGGATTTACAATCCAATGAAGGTCGGTCTTATACTCTTATCTATTTTTCTGCAGTGAAATGTATTTATATGTGATTCTTAATAGTCATGTTGGTTCTTGCAGCCTCTGGTATTAGGCGAGCAATGGAAAAGATGCAGAGAGCCTTTGATGTCTATCCGTATTGTGCAACAGCACTGAATTATCTGGCGAATCATTTCTTTTTCACGGGTCAGCATTTTCTAGTTGAGCAATTGACTGAAACGGCTCTTGCTGCAACTACTCATGGCTCAACAAGGGCACATTCTTATTATAACCTTGCACGATCGTATCATAGCAAGGTTTGGGTTTTTGTTCGTTTATTTGAAACATTATGTTTTTTGCATCTTCTGGTGTCATTAATAGGTCTTTGTTGCGTGGAATGCAGGGTGATTATGAAAAGGCCGGACTATACTACATGGCATCTGTAAAGGAAGTCAACAAGCCGCAAGAGTTCATATTACCCTTTTATGGTTTGTTTACTTAATCTTAAAAAGCTCTTTTTAGTTACTTCGCTGAACCTTCTGTTCTCCACTTTGGTTACTGTATATGCCTAGGAGCAAAATATCTCACCTTACCTTATATATTGGATATACATCTTATATTATTGTGCTTAATCAGGTCTGGGACAAGTACAGCTAAAATTGGGAGACTTCAAAAGCTCTCTCTCGAATTTTGAGAAGGTTTTGGATGCTTATCCTGAAAATTGTGAGACATTAAAGGCAAGTCAAAAATTTATTCAAGCGGCTTTGCTACCATTTATCTACATCTATCTTCGTAGTGACTGATTTGGACTTCTTCAATGCAGGCTGTCGCTCACATATATCTTCAGCTAAATCAGACTACCAAGGCTCATGAAGCTCTGAAGAAGGCCGTCAGAATTGATCCACGTGATCCTGAGGTTATATTCTTTGCCATTGTTATTTGATGGAGATAAACATGGTCAGATTCTTGATTGCTAGTTTGCTACTGCTGCTTAGACTTTTGTGTTTGTGTAACTATGATGCAGGCTTTTCTAGATCTTGGAGAGTTGTTAATTTCAACCGACTCTGGAGCTGCTTTGGAAGCATTTAAAACCGTAAGAAACGAAACACTTTTTTCTTCTTGCTGCAGCTTTGTTCGCTTTCAAATGTTTTGAGAGTAAATGGTTTATTGTATATATCCATGCTGTGCATCCTCGATCCTCAGTTTTAATTTCTTTGCTTAACGTCTAACTAGCTTTCTATGTTATTTTAGCAAGCACGTAACCTTTTGAATGATGTTATTGTTATAGGCACGCAACCTTTTAAAAAAATCAAATGAAGAAGTATCGGTTGAGCTTCTCAACAATATTGGTGTTCTTCATTTCGAAAAAGGAGAGTTCGAGGTATGCTTCTTCTCCAACCGTTCGCTTTTTTGTAGTTCATCATTTAATACTGTGCCTAATGTTCCCCTTCATTCTTTGTGTTTTTGAATTCAGCTTGCCAAACAAACTTTTAAGGAAGCTCTTGGTGATGGAATATGGGTCAAGTTAATTGAGAGTGAACCACAGTCCGACTCTATTGGAGCATCGGATGATCCTATCGAAAAAGCATTAAACCAACCCATGGATGCAAGTGTAGCTGCTCGAATGTACGCAGTTGTTCCAAGATATTGAAAAGGCTGGTGTTGCAGTAGAATTGCCATGGGATAAGATCACAACTTTGTCCAACCTTGCGAGACTGTTTGAGCAGTTGCATAAAACTGAGACTGCTAGCTTATTGTACCGCTTGATCTTGTTTAAGGTAATTCTCCAAGTACCAAGTGATTATATCATTTTTTGGATCGAATTAAAATAACGTTTGCATATTGATTCGTTCTTTGTCTTTGAGCCTCAGTTTCCAGAGTACGTAGATGCTTACTTGAGGCTTGCTGCTATTGCGAAAGCACGGAATAATGTTCCTTTAAGCATTGAACTGGTACTTAACAACTCTTTTCTGTATCATTGTTTACATTTACCTTTTTTGCATATGCCTTAATTTTGTGTCTGATGTCAACAATGTGATCCTTTATTGCTGTAGATCCGTGATGCTCTGGAAGTGGATGACAAAAACCCGGATGCATTATGCATGCTTGGTGACTTGGAGCTTAAAAACGATGACTGGGTCAAAGCAAAAGATACATTCCGGGCAGCAAAGGATGCGTCTAATGGAAAAGATTCTTATGCCACTCTTTGTCTGGTAAAACATTTTTCAGAACCCGGCAATTGCATGATTGTCATACTATATAATGATTTCATGCTACAGCAGCTCTGTTTGAGTGCATTAACTGATCTGTGCCTGCTGAATATAGGGGAACTGGAACTACTTTGCAGCAGTCAGATCTGAGAAAAGAGCACCCAAGTTGGAAGCGACACATCTAGAAAAATCAAAGGAATTATACACAAAGGTATCATTGTTTCGTATGAGATGTAAGAAAAGGTTACATGTTGATGGTTACCTGACAAACAAAATTGTTTATGTGCCAAATATCAGGTCCTGGTAGAGCATCCAGCGAATATGTATGCTGCCAATGGTGCTGGTGTGGTGTTGGCAGAAAAAGGTCAATTCGATGTCGCGAAGGAACTTTTTACACAGGTTCAAGAAGCCGCAAGTGGAAGTGTTTTTGTCCAAATGCCAGACGTGTGGATAAATTTGGCTCATGTTCATTTCGCTCAAGGCAATTTTCCGTTGGCTATTAAAATGGTACCACGTGCTTTGCTTTACTCTACATGTTTTTTACTACTTAGTATCTTATGAATTTGGTTATAAAGATATCCTCTCGTTTTTGCAGTATCAAAATTGTCTGCGCAAGTTCTACTACAACACAGACAATCAAATTCTTCTTTATCTAGCCCGCACACATTATGAAGCCGAACAGTGGCAGGACTGCAAAAAGACCTTACTAAAAGCCATTCACTTGGCCCCTTCAAATTACACATTAAGATTCGACACGGGTGTTGCCCTACAGAAGTTCTCAGCATCGACCTTACAAAAAACAAAAAGGACCGTGGATGAGGTGCGTGCGACGGTTGCTGAGCTTAAAAACGCTGTTCGCTTATTTAGTCAATTGTCTGCGGCTACAAACCTACAAATTCACGGGTTTGACGAGAAGAAAATCGAAACTCATGTTGGATATTGCAAGCATCTGCTCGAGGCGGCGAAAGTTCATTGTGATGCTGCTGAGCTGGAAGACCAACAAAATAAACATAGACTGGAACTTGCCCGTCAAGCAGCAATACGGGAGGAAGAGAGTCGACTGGCTGAAGAGCAGAAGAAAGTGAAGGTCAGTTAGCTAGTTATATTCTATATTTCATGAATAAATGTTTCCTGTTTTGTGCATATATTAACGATGTGTTGGAAAGCAGTTAGAAAAACGTAAACAAGAGGACGAGTTGAAGAAGGTGATGCAACAGGAACAACATCTAGAACGAATTAAGGTTAGTGATTTGAAATCTTCATTGCAATTTTTCTATGACTCGCATAAAAAGAACACTCTCATTTGCTTGCTTAGATTGGGATATAGGTGTCTGGTGCCCAAATGTTGCAGATGTAAACAATTCAATGTTTCAATTTTGCATCTTCTAACTTTAACCATAAATTCGAATTACAGGAAAATTGGAAGAGTAGTGGGTCTAAGCGAAAAGACAGGACTCAAGGAGATGATGAGGAGGGCGGACAGAGTCAAAAGAGGAAAAGAAAAAGTAATTGAGAGTGAAATTGTTAAAAAGTATGGAGACGGAGAGAGAAGAAAAAGACGGCGGATGGCAAAAGGTGACAAGAAAACACAGAAGTAACAAAATCAACGCAAATCATCACTGGAAGAACCAACCTATCCCCAATCTGGGAGGGAAATCCCGTCCTACTGATTTTGACAAGGTCATGAGGGACAAAGCCACATCTTTTTTCTTCACCAACTTCCCTGATTCTTGGGACTCGGCGGCGTTATGGAAAATGTTCAGCAGGTATGGGAAAGTTGTGGACGTTTACATTGCTTTCAAGAAGACGAAGAAGGATACAAGGTTTGGTTTCGTAAGATTCATAAACTTCGTTCATTTAGAAACCTTCGAGAGACGCCTAAAAGAGATTTTGATTGGAGAATCGAGGCTGGTTATTAACCGTGCAAAATTCTTTAAGGGTGGGAATGTGGTTCTTCCTCCCTCAGACTTCCCTCCGCTAAAAGTTTCACATAAGTCTGAGGCGGCGAAAGCTCATTGTTCCCACTCCTTCAAAGAGGCAGTGATTGGTCCTAAAGAACACGTACATCCCCAGGTTAAGAATATTGTTATTAAAGAAGATGGTTATATCAGGTCAAGGCTAGAAGGATGTTGGATGGGGAAAGCTAAGAACTTTCAGGTTCTACAAAATGCTTGGACCATCCTGGAAAATAATGGTCTTATGGAATGTAATGATAAATATTGTGGTGGTCTCTCGTTCCTGTTCGAATGGAACTCCAGAGAAACGGCATCAAAAAGTTTGGAGGCAAATAAAATATGGTTGCAGCAGTGGTTTGATGATGTCAAACCATGGGAGGAGGGCGGAGATGACACCGGAAGATTGACTTGGTTAAATATAGAGGGTCTCCCCGCTCTTGGAAGGAATGTTGGTGCCATAAAATCTGTCCTTAATGAGTTTAGCTAAATTATTATTATTAGTTGTATCATTATTATTTATTTATATGATCAGATCATTCATTTGTTATAATCTGCTAACTGTTTTTTATTTTCCCCAATTTATTTCTTGTTAGGGTTTTATAAGCTTAATAGCATAAGGAGTATTTAAATTTTAAGGGGGTGTTTGTTTCGGCTTATATGTGGGCTTATTAGCTTATTTGATTCCGGCTTATGTTTCATAAGCCCAAATTTTCTTGCTTATTTTGAGACTTATTGAGCTTTATAAAGTTTATCATACCGTAATAAACTTAGGGGGTGTTTGTTAGCCCAATTTGGGCTTATATTTCATAAGCCCTAATTTTTCTGGCTTATTTTAAGACTTATGGGCTCTTATATAAAACCTCCCACGGAGTCTCAAAAAATAAGGTTGGAAAAATTGGGGCTTATGAAATATAAGCCGAAATCAGATAAGCTCATAAGCCCCACATATAAGCTGAAACAAACACCCACTAAGTTTAGGATACATCTTAGCTTATTTTGTGTCTTTTGTGATTTGTTAGAATCTTTATGTTTGCATATCTTGGCATGGATAGGGGAAGTCGAGCATTTTTGGCTCTGATGTACGCAAGGTGTTTGTTTAATCTTATTTTTGGGCTTACGAGCTTATTTGTTTTCACCTCATGTTTCGTATGCTCAAATTTCTTGCCTTATTTTGAGACTTGTGGGTTTATTATATCATAATGAACTTATACAAGCACAAAAGTCTCGGAACAAGCTGGAAACTTTGAGCTTATGAAACATAAGTTGAAATCGTATAAGCTTCTCTAAGCCCAAAAATAAGCTTAACCATTGCATATGTGTCATTACTAGCAAAGACTTATGATTCACTAGAAGTAGTCGTGCGCAAACCGGTTAACCAGATCGGTTCGGTTTGGGTCAAACAGGAACCAGTTTCGGTCAACACGGAGGAAAATCCGGTTTGCCAAAAACCGGAACCGGTTTGAAACCGGTTTCTTACCGGTTTGAGGTGAAACCGGTTTGCCGGTTTTAAACCGGTTCGGTTTCGGTTAACCGGTAAAACCGGTTTGGTCGGTTTTTTTTTTTTTTTTGAATTTTTGGGGTGTTATACTATAAACTGAATAACCTTCAACTTTTATTTAATACAAACCATAATATTGCATAAAGGAAATACAACATAAAGGAAATACAACATAAAGGAAATTACATCACAACATCAGGAAATTTAAAAAATACAAACACCAATACTAGTAGTAACCATGTGGACATAGAATCCCAATCATGTCCATCTCCCGGTCTTTTGGTCTTCTTCGGCTCCGGCTGCTCATCATATAATTCATATGTTGTTCTCCTGAAGAGCCGTTCGTACTAGCATCTAACGCAATTTCTTGATCGGTAAGTTGAGTGGCTTTCATTTTGTTGCACCTCGCATTAAAGTACACCTTCTTCAAACGTCTAAGGGTAGTTCAGAGGGAGATGTGTCTTGTTTACGCTTCCTGAGCGTTCTAAAGTGATCCTTCAAAAGCACATGCAACATCTCTAAAAGAACTCGGAGTTGTCTTGTTCTTCGGATTGTCAAACATAAAAAACTACTCCACCACTTGTTGGATAAAATGCAGATTTTTGTCGGGTAATAGCTTATCCGAAAGAAGGGCTTTTGGAAAGTAAGTTATGGAATGACAAAACGTGGGAGGAGGGGTAATGTTTTGGAAAATTTTTCTTGAACTGTATTTTTTGCCATCATTCAAGGCTACAGAGAAGCTCGAAAAAGGGCTTATGTTCGTGATATTATTTCCAGCAAGCTGAGTATGAGATTAGAGTGTCAGAAAAACTTATAGCACACTTCAAAAAACATTATCAATTTCCACACTTAAAAAGGTTACCCGTGCCTAGGTATCGAAAAGGTTTCACGGACACAAACATTAATTGGGATTGCCCTGCTGCAAAATTAAACCGTCTAGTGATTCTTCAGGCGTTGCATGACAGTGGAAACACAGGGCGGCTGGCAGCTTGCCTCTGGGTTAATTACTCAGATGGCAAAACATGTCGCAAGAATTTGTGCAGCAATTTGTATAACTGCTTTGGACACGTTGAAAGCTCAACCATGGGACTGATTGGTTGATCAAGTTTTTTCCTTGCTGTTCGGATTTTGACGGACGGTATGTTAACCATTGGGTGGGACTTTATATCTGCTACTTTGACTGGCAGGAAATCTATCTCGGGACCAGAAACTTGGAATATTTGGAATTAACTTGGGAATTGTAGGTGTTTATTGATAGTTTTGGAATGTGCATTTGGAAAGATAAATACAATGTCATTGTCAATAAAATTTCACGGGAATCGCTACGAGCAGGATTTTCGTTTACTGGTATAATCTTGGTCGTGTTGTTTCGTAGCACACATTTTTTAACATATCTGTCGATTAAAGCTACTAATTGAAGTTGGCATTGTATATATATAATATTATATATAATAAATTTATATAATAATATATAATATTTATATTTATTTATTTTATTATAATATTAATACTATATATTTATATAAATATATTTTATGTTTATATATATAAAAAATAGAAGCAAAGGGGTTTTACAAACGCCCCTCCTTCGCCAAAATTCCCATTTGTGGCACTTCATTTTGGCGTGGCCGAACATGCCGTGACACCCATGGTTGAGCTCGCCGAAAGGCATTTCGCCCGTATTACACTTGTAGAAAAAGATAAAAATATTTTTTGTAATTTTATTTTTTTCTTCTTTTTTGCAGATTTATAAATGGGTTGTGTGTGTGGACTGTGTGTGAGTGTGCATGTTTGTGTTTTTTGAGGAAGAAAGTGAGTGTGTAGTGTGTGTGGGTATTTCCTAAGCGCTCTTTTTAGTGCTTATAAGCTTGTTAACCTGAACTTGTGAAGTTAGTTTACGCCCAAAAGCTCAATAAGCTTAAAATAAGTCTTAAAAAAAATGGGGTGGAGGCTTAAATGAATCAACAAAAATTACTTATTTTAGGGACTTATAACTAGGAATAAAACTCTTGGATAAATTTCCCTAAAATATTCTAATCGAGTAAAAGATTAATTGCAGTAAAATATAGAAATACAAAATTCCTTAAAACCCAAAAATCTATTTACTAATCTTAATATGCTAGAACATTCTTTTATTGTATTTTCGTTCCCCATCATCGGGGCAACAAAACGATTAGCAAAATGTTAGAGAAATTCATTTTTCACCATAGAAGGATCAAAACAAATTCCCAATCACCTTTCTTCCTAAAATTACCCCACATAGCAACTGGAAACGTTTTCTTATTGATTATTCCATGGTAAAACTTTCGTCCCCTCTATAGCCCACCGAATTTTGCCTTTTGGGCCATATCTAACGAAGAAGCCTTATTAAAATCCTGCAACTCCTTTAACAAGTTCGACCTTTCTTGAATATATCATCAATTATATCTTCTCTTGATCTAAAAAAATCGTATCCACAAAATAAGTCGATTCTGAAGAATTTCCGTTTTATTCTCATCCAACTTTTGATTATCTTCAGCAAGCCAATGTTTAATTGATGACTTAAGAGACTGCAACTTTTTCTTCAACTTTAAGATACAATACAGATTTCCATACAATTGAATTCTTTACGAATCTTCTTTCATCTTATCAAAACCTTTCATAGAAGGGACCAAGGAATGAGAAAACTCCAAAAATGGCGTAGGCCATATCAAACATTCAGTCACGATGAAGGATAATGCGATGATCTGTGATATATGCTTATCAAGGTCATAAAGCTAATATAGAAGGAAATAGCGCCAACAACCCTTCAGACCAGACCTTCTTCAACTCGTCCTCTTGTTTACGTTTTTCTAACTGCTTTCCAACACATCGTTAATATATGCACAAAACAGGAAACATTTATTCATGAAATATAGAATATAACTAGCTAACTGACCTTCACTTTCTTCTGCTCTTCAGCCAGTCGACTCTCTTCCTCCCGTATTGCTGCTTGACGGGCAAGTTCCAGTCTATGTTTATTTTGTTGGTCTTCCAGCTCAGCAGCATCACAATGAACTTTCGCCGCCTCGAGCAGATGCTTGCAATATCCAACATGAGTTTCTATTTTCTTCTCGTCAAACCCATGAATTTGTAGATTTGTAGCCCCAGACAATTGACTAAATAAGCGAACAGCATTTTTAAGCTCAGCAACCGTCGCACGCACCTATAACAGAAAGATTGAGGCTATTCAATGTGTATGGAACTATGAATGACACACATAATAACTTAAAAGATCATTTAATCAGTCACCTCATCCACGGTCCTTTTTGTTTTTTGTAATGTCGATGCTGAGAACTTCTGTAGGGCAACACCCGTGTCAAATCTTAATGTGTAATTTGAAGGGGCCAAGTGAATGGCTTTTAGTAAGGTCTTTTTGCAGTCCTGCCACTGTTCGGCTTCATAATGTGTGCGGGCTAGATAAAGAAGAATCTGACTGTCTGTGTTGTAATAGAACTTGCGCAGACAACTTTGATACTGCAAAAAAGAGGGGAAATCTTTTAACCAAATTCAAAAGACACTAAGTAGTAAAGAACATGTAGAGTAAAGCACGTGGTACCATTTTAATAGCCAATGGGAAATTGCCTTGAGAGAAATGAACATGAGCCAAATTTATCCACACATCTGGGATTTGGACAAAAACACTTCCACTTGCAGCTTCTTGAACCTGTGTAAAAAGTTCCTTTGCGACATCAAATTGACCTTTTTCTGCCAACACGACACCAGCACTTTGCAGCCATTATTATTCGTGGATGCTCTACCAGGACCTGATATTTGGCACATAAACAATTTTGTTTGTCAGGTAACCATCAACATGTGACCTTTTCTTACATCTCATACGAAACAATGATACCTTTGTGTATAATTCCTTCGATTTTTCTAGATGTGTCGCTTCCAACTTGGGTGCTCTTTTCTCAGATCTGACTGCTGCGAAGTAGTTCCAGTTCCCCTATATTCAGCAGGCACAGATCAGTTACAAACTTATGCACTCAAACAGAGCGGTTGTAGCATGAAATCATTATATAGCATGACAATCATGCAATTGCCGCATTCTGAAAAATGTTTTACCAGACAAAGAGTGGCATAAGAATCTTTTCCATTAGACGCATCCTTTGCTGCCCGGAATGTATCTTTTGCTTTGACCCAGTCATCGTTTTTAAGCTCTAAGTCACCAAGCATGCATAATGCATCCGGGTTTTTGTCATCCACTTCCAGAGCATCACGGATCTACAGCAATAGAGGATCACCATTGTTGACATCAGACACAAAATAAAGGCATATGCAAAAAAGGTAAATGTAAACAATGATACTGAAAAGAGCTTAAGTACCAGTTCAATGCTTAAAGGAACATTATTCCGTGCTTTCGCAATAGCAGCAAGCCTCAAGTAAGCATCTACATACTCTGGAAACTGAGGCTCAAAGACAGAATAAATCAATATGCAAACGTTATTTTAATCAGATCCAAAAATGATATAATCACTTGGTACTTGGAGCATTACCTTAAATAAGATCAGGCGGTACAATAAGCTAGCAGTCTCAGTTTTATGCAACTGCTCAAACAGTCTAGCAAGATTGGACAAAGTTGTGATCTTATCCCGCGGCAATTCTACTGCAACACCAGCCTTTTCAATATCCTGGAACAACTGCATGTCCTTGTACATTCGAGCAGCTACACTTGCATCCACGGGTTGGTTTAATGCTTTTTGGATAGGATCATCCGACGTTCCAATAGAGTCGGACAGTGCTTCACTCTCAATTAACTTGACCCATATTCCATCACCAAGAGCTTCCTTAAAAGTTTGTTCGGCAAGCTGAATTCGAAAACACAAGGAATGAAGATATTTGAAGGGGAACCCATTAGGCACAGTATTAAATGATGAACTCTAAAAAAGCGAACGGTTGGAGAAGAAGCATACCTCGAACTCTCCTTTTTCGAAATGAAGAACGCCAATATTGTTGAGAAGCTCAACCGATACTTCTTCATTTGATTTTTTCAAAAGGTTGCGTGCCTATAACAATAACATCATTCAAAAGGTTACGCGCTTGCTAAAATAACATAGAAAGCTAGTTAGAAGTAAAGCGAAATGAAAACCGAGGATGGAGGATGCAAAGCATGGATATATACATTAAACCATCTCTCAAAAAATTTGAAAACGAAGAAAGAAAGCTGCAACAAGTTTAATTCCATAGTGGTCTGATAGCAAAGAAGAAAAAGTGTATTGTTTCTTACGGTTTTAAATGCTTCTAAAGCAGCTCCAGAGTCGGTTGAAATAAACAACTCTCCAAGATCTAGAAAAGCCTGCCACCATAGTTACACAACCACAAAAGTCTAAGCAGCAGTAGCAAAAAAAATTTTGACCATGTTTATCTCATACAACTTTTTAGAGTTTTATGTTATTTAATTGGTCAAATAGCTCTAGAGCATGGCCAGATTCTTCACTTTTAAACAAGATGTTTCATCCATTAAGAATGGCAAACAATGTACCTCAGGATCATGTGGAACAATTCTGACGGCCTTCTTCAGAGCTTCATGAGCCTTGGTAGTCTGATTTAGCTGAAGATATATGTGAGCAACAGCCTGCATCAAAGAAGTCCAAATCAGTCACTACGAAGATAGATGGAGATAAATGGTGGCAAAGCCGCTTAATAAAATTTTGACTTGCCTTTAATGTCTCACAATTTTCAGGATAAGCATCCAAAACCTTCTCAAAATTTGATAAGGAGCTTTTAAAGTCTCCCAATTTTAGCTGTACTTGTCCCAGACCTGATTAAGCACGATATATAAGATGTATAACCGATACATATTGGTATCAATACCAAATCTATAAAAGTTTATAGAGTACAGCACTACAGCTTGACATTTCAACTAATCTAGGGTCTAAACCATATTTCTACAAGAAACAACAACCATTGTAGAAAATAATATGCAAAATGTGACATTCTAGGAGGATAAATTTTTTGTCCACGCTGCAAGCTACAGCAGTTATGATTTGTAAGAATATCAGAAAGCCCAAGATACACAAAACGAGAGCTACCAGATCGCAAAACGAGTGAACATTTCAGAAAGGAAAAGGTAAGGTGAGATATTTTGCTCCTACGCATATGCAGTAACCAAAGCGGAGACAGAAGGTTCAGCGAAGTAACTAAAAAGAGCTTTTTAAGATTTAAGTAAACAAACCATAAAAGGGTAATATGAACTCTTGTGGCTTGTTGACTTCCTTTACAGATGCCATGTAGTATAGTCCGGCCTTTTCATAATCACCCTGCATTCCACGCAACAAAGACCTATTAAGGACACTAGAATGGAAATGCATTGCCTACACTAGGTACAAGCTATACATGAAATGTAAACTCAGATAGCTCAAAGATGCAAAACAAAATGTCCAAACCTTGCTATGATACGATCGTGCAAGGTTATAATAAGAATGTGCCCTTGTTGAGCCATGAGTAGTTGCAGCAAGAGCCGTTTCAGTCAATTGCTCAACTAGAAAATGCTGACCCGTGAAGAAGAAATGATTTGCCAGATAATTCAGTGCTGTTGCACAGTATGGATAGACATCAAAGGCTCTCTGCATCTTTTCCATTGCTCGCCTAATACAGCAATAACCAACACGACAATTAAGAATCACATATAGATACATTTCACTACAGAATAATAGATAAGACCGACCTTCATTGGATTGTAAATTCACAATTCCGAGTGCCACAAGGGCCTCCACATTTTCTGGATCCAAATGCAGTATAAAGTAGTTGAAGCCAATTAGACATTAGATACAGCCATCAAATATATACAATTATGTGCAGAAATTGGTTACAATGACTTGCCTGCAACACACGCTCAAATGCTTGTTTGGCCCTCTCAAATTGACCCAGCTTGTAGCGACATAAACCTATGTCAAGTCGTACAGCTGCAGGACATCGAGGATACACTAACAGGACCCTCTGTAAAGGGATGAAAAAATTAAAATACATTGGACACAACAAAATGCTTCAAAGTTAAAACCAGAGGTGCCACAATAAAGAAGCTATTGTAAGGACTAAATTTCGCCACGGTTGAAATTGCATACCTGGCCAAGAAGGGCAGGAATATTATCTCGGTCTCCGTCTAACACAATCTTGAATGCAGAAAAAGCCTGATCCACATCACCCTTAGCTAGTAAAAGTTGACCTGCAACCAAGCTTAGACGGTAAATATATGGTTTCTATGGTCCGATGCGTAAACAGAAGTTGACACCATGTTGATAGTCCAAAACTTAAAGGCACATCATGGGCCTAGTTCATGAAGTAAAGGTGCATAACGAATAATAGTTTGAGTTAGAAAAAGTTTGTTATGGTTTTACCTTTGCCAACCCAAGTAGAAGGCTCGTGCATATCGATTCTGGAGGCTTTGTTGTAGTATTGTGTTGCCAAAATGAAGTGTTCTTCCTTCTCCCTTTGTTTTGTCTCGAATTTCCCAAGGTAGCTGTAATAGGGCCCCAAGGCATTTAAGATGGCGATCCTTTCATATCTCACGTCTGCATAATATTCGTCAATTTCTGCAAAGCAAACAAGTTGAAATGAAATTAAGCAAATTTAACCCAAAAAAAAATGCATATTAATAAAGTAATTTGCAATTAGTCAATTTACCTTCTTCCAGAATTTGGCGAAACTGTTCAATTTTCCCCTGTTTAAAGTACTCCCTCTACAAAAAATTACAAAGAAACCAATCAGCAACTGTAATTATGCAAACTCATGAAAACGATAATTTTCACACACAGGTACAAAATATGCTCATGTACGTCAAACTACGGTCCGTATGCTAAGTCCCTACATCAATAACGGGGTGTTTGCTTAAGCTTATTTGCCCGACTTATGAGCTCATTGAACTTTTGAAAAGCTAATAAGCTCAATCTTTTGCCTTAATAAGCTTATCATCTTCAGCTTACGGGTTATTATAAGCTCAAGGTCATAAGCCCTAAAAACTCAGGCTATCAGCTTTGCAGTTCTTTAAACCAGAATAATAAGCTTATAAGAAACACCTTTTTTAGTGTCCTGGTTAATCCTAACCACAGTAGTTTAAACTTTCAAGCAGCTTCTATCAGATACAACTTTACATACATTAATTAACCACAGTAGTTTAAACTTTCAAGCAGCTTCTATCAGATACAGCTTTACATACATTAAGCTAGTTATGGGGGTGTTGGATTAAGCTTATTTGATTTCAGCTTATAAGCCCCAATTTTGCGGCTTATTTTGAGACTTATATAAGTCTATTATTATCATATGTGGGCTTCTATATCCAAACAAACTTATCTCATTACAAACTAAACATATTCTCTAATCCAAAAAAACACAAAATTTTACCCGAATCTCAAGTTTTTCTGCTAATTTGCACATTGTTTTATCCAAACTGCTTCGTCTTATCGGCTTTTCAATATAAGCCCACTTGGGTCTAGATTGTTAGGTGAGGGTTTAAAGTTTAAACTTATAATTATCAGGTTTTATGATAAATTTATATCCAACTTTAACCTCGTTATATCTCTTCCATATCCAAACTCACTTATCTCATTACGAACTTGTCTAATTCAATAAAACACAATAGTAGTTATGTCCGTAATTACTTATTGTTTGTGCTTATTTTAAATCAAAAGCAGTTTTCTTCTGCTTATCTAGGAATTTCAGAAGGAGATTCTAACATAAGCAGATTCGAATAAACACTTATTTCAAAGGAATTTGGGTATGTTTGGTGACAAGCTAGGTTTATAAACCACCAACCAATCCCATACTAAGGGAGGGAGGGGGGTGGTTGGCTAAGCTTATATGATGGCCTTATGAGCTTATATGTGTTAAATAAGCCGAAACTAAGTGTTTGGCTAAGCTTATATGACTAGGCTTATGAGCTTAAATAAGGGGGGTCCAAACTTTGTGGCTTATATAAGGAGGGGTGGGCTTATATAAGAAATATTATATAAAATGACTTTTATTTATTAATTAATTATATATAAGCGAAACCAAACACTTAACAAGAGTTTATGAGGTCATGATATATAAGCCATATAAGCCGCTTATATAACAAAAGCATAAGCCCAATTCATAAGCTTAGCCAAACACCCCCTCCTAATAACTTGATAAGTAGTTATTTTGAAGGTGAAAAAACAACAAGCATTAAGCAATCTTCTTAGAGTAACCCTAACTAATCCTATTTTAATAGATCCACATAAGAATAATAATAATAAGCTAAAACACAAATACTTGACCTAAATAAGCAGAACACAACTGAATTGAATAAAAGGTAAAAAAGATGAAAAAGCTACTAACAGCGATAATAAGCCAGAGATGAAGGGGAGCTTGTTCAGCTTTAAGAATATCGAGAATATCAGTCGCATCTCTCGGAAGCTGGTCTAACGCTACTCTCACTTCTTCTTCTGAATTCTGTACCGGAATATACACACTCGCACCAGCCATTCTTATTATTATTAGCTTTTTCAACCACAATAATATCGATTTTGTAAGGTTTAATTAACCTTGACACTCTATATATAAGCAGGTCGGTCGGTTGGTTTTATATGGATTCAACTCGATTTTTTTTAATCCTTTCCTTCCCCTTTTTATAGGTTTCGTTACGGGTTTCAAAACTATATGTATTAGCATATAAATTGTATAAAACTTTATGTGTTCTATTAATTTGTATCAATAACATGTACTTTTCATTTTATGAGTGTTTTAAATATTACATTAATCATTAAATGTGTTCACCAGTCAATAAGTATGTGTTGTGATTGGTTAATATACCATTACCACCACCAGCGATACCAACATTAATGTACTCTTCCTCATCTTTAACAACATAAAAATTCAAAATTTTAATCTCACCATTCTCACTTTTCTTAGAAACATTCCAAACTTCAACTACGTTACACCCCATATTATCCATCATCTTCTTCTGCATCCTTCCTTGTTTCAACAACATCCCTTCTACCAAAAACATTAACCTCTATAGCATCGCTCTTACTACCATTCTTCTTCTTAACAGCATCCAAAGTAGCTTCTTCTGCCAATGTGCTCGGCTTAAACATCCTCACCCCCATTTTAATTTCTATTGGCAAACCACCAAGATACAAACTAACAGCATGTTCTTCACTAACATCCACCCTACTCAACTATGTGTCAAAGGCATCTTGATACTCTTTAGCACTAGATGGGTACTTAATCTTTCGATCATCAAAACACAGTACCAAATCTTTAAAGAATTCCATTTTTATACACAATCCAACTCACATTTTCACCATTTAGCCTGATGAATTGTCTATGCCACAATAAAGCAATATCAAACAAATGCACACAGATGAGTTTTACCTTATTATCATGAATCTCATCAATGGAGAAGAATTGTTTCCATCTGAATATCCAACCCTTAACATCATTCCCTGAGAACTTAGGGAACTCTACTTTTGTCATTCTTGTAAACTGGTGTTGTTTTGGATTCATATTCCCCTTATTCATGATCACCATTTGTTGCATAGTCTATGTTATGTTAGCCAAAGCCTCTTCCACCGACTTCAATCTTTCATTAACAGCATCATCACTACTACCACTTGCAGTACTTCTTGGTGCCATTTTGCAGATTTTTGACTCTCCCGTGTTTTGGACCAAAGCGGTTTTGCTCCGGTCTTGGTCGATCTTGGTAGGTCAGGTTCAATTTTCGGATCGTGACCAGCCCTAGTTATGACATAATAAACTTATATAGGCCGAAAACTTTCAATTTTCAGACCGTGACCAGCCCTAAATATTATGTTAGAGTGACTTAAACGGAACACTTCTCAAACTTGGTTATTATTTTGTGGCTATTGTTTATGTTTAATCATGCATTAACGGGTTATACATAAAGTTGGTTGTAATTAGTTAAATCCAGGGCGTGGGTCTTTAAAATTAATGTACAACATATTAATGCATATATATAAATACTTTAAGCACACCAGTTTTGGAAAATTGCACAAAATGAAACAGTTTTGAAACTTTAATGGTACTTTTGATTAATTTAAAGTTTGTGGTATCAAATGGAACACTGATGAAACTTGGTTACTATTGGGTGACATATTCCCCTTTTGTTTCTATTAAAACACAAAATTTTCAAATTTTGATTTTTTTGTGTATTTTGTGACGATTCTATCTTTACTATTTTCAAAACTTGAAGGGTAAAATTGTCATTTTACATGGTAGACAAGTTACAAAATACATACGA
This sequence comes from Tanacetum coccineum, assembly GCA_026074375.1. Lineage (NCBI taxonomy): Eukaryota > Viridiplantae > Streptophyta > Magnoliopsida > Asterales > Asteraceae > Tanacetum > Tanacetum coccineum. Next base: position 23,983 of record BQNB010009069.1, read on the forward strand.
TGGTTGAAATTTGAAAGATTTGTGTTTTAATAGCAAAAAAATGACTACACGTACCAAAAATTGACAAGTTGAATGCATTTTCAGGTCATTAAACCTAAAAAGGTAAATTACAATTTTTGTCATTGTGGTTTCTTTTTTTCACTTGCAGTCACTTCCAATAATTAATTACAAAAAATATCATTTTTGTTAATATTTTGTAACACTCGGGATCCTTTTCACTAACGCTCGTTAACTTTCCCTGATAGAGCCCTTCATGTGAGGGGTAATTCGGTCTTTACACTATTCACGTCTTCCACTAATATCGTTTTCGGAGAAACCCTGGTTTACAAGGACAAAATTTGCAATCGATTGTTTGGTTGTATGTTATCTACCACATATTTTAGTCAAGCACATAACACACATCGATTAAAAAAACATGCACTTAAGAGCACACACTAGAAAAGATTGTCATTTGTGGGTGTGGTAAACAAGCGTGCATCAAAACATCTTCGACACGTCAAAAACCTGGCAGGCAGAGGGTTTTATAGATTCTGGTAAGCCTCCTTTTATGGTTCGTTTAGTGACGATCATTTTGTTTACATTCATTATGTCTTGTCTCTATGATCCAGAGATCCAAATGTTTCATAGGATGGGTGGACCCATCAATGTGCCACATAGCATTGGATGTCATTCTTGGTATGTTGAGGGCTAGGAATGAGCTGAAAGAGGTTCTTGCAGAGCAATGTACGTTGGTGAGGAAGCTCAAGAAGTACCTATCTTTTTTTTAACCATGATTTCCTACCTTTTGCCCGATTAATCTACGGGGTTTAAACCCACCGCCACACATACTCAAACCAGGTAAAGCCCTCCATTTTTAAGAGATTGGCGTAGCCATTTTAGTGTTGTTTGTACCTAGCAGGAATTAAACTTTAAACCTCATACGTTTTAGAATGGTCTAAGAAGTACTTATTCATCGCTTGGATTTTGATCTTTGTTGTGTTTATCTCTAGTTTGGTTAGGAGTTGTAGGTCTTGTTGGTAGTGTTTGTGATAGTTAAGGTCGTTTTTTTGTTTTTTTTATATGAGATTTAGTTAATCCTTGTTTTGTAACGATCTCTTCTATGTTGCGAGTGTATTATCGATTTATATGTTAAAATTTGTGTGCTACGAAACAACACGACTAAATTTAATCCATGAATTGAATCTACTCATATGAGTGTGAAATTTATTGACAATGACATTGTTTTATCTTTGAACATGCACATTCATTATAACAATAACGAATCAGATGATCCTAACTCTCCATGGATAAGCTTCTCCTCATTGGATATACTCTCTCCGTTCTAAATTAATAGTCCATGTTAGGTAGGGAAGTTTGATCAAATTTACTATATTACCTTTGTTTGACATTATTATTACAAACTTTAAATAAGACTTTAATTAATTAGCTAATGGTAAAATTGTCATTCTGCTTGAAAGTATGAAAGAGAAAGCAGTAATAAATCCCCTTTTATTAAACTGTGTATTTTTTGTCGAGGGACAATAATTTTAGGACGGAGGGAGTAGTGTGTTAAGCCACCTATTAGAACAAGCACAATGGCTGTACACAACCACTGTTGTCATAACAACTTCCAGTTATTGTTGTTAGTCACATAAGCTTTCCTTGTCTAATTACTTTTACCTCGTCGAACACTTTCGCCACTAAAACATACATCAAAGAAGAGGCAAGGCTGCTCTGAATTTTTGAAAGAAACTTGCAGGTTAACATCACCCACCACATGATGACATAATCGGATTTTATTATGTACTCTATTTTGATTTGATCTTGAAAGCTATAATTTGCAGCTTAGACGTATGTAACCCAATACTTCAGCGACAAAAATATCTCAAATGGCTCCTACCTCATCGAGAAAGCCCAACAAACATACAGAAAAATCAAATTTACAAAAGATAATCATCTATCATACATACATTTGGTTCAAAAATACGCGCGAAGAGAAAAGTAAAGCAACCCATATCATGTGGTGACATACACCGCAATAATACTTCTAGACAGAACTACATTCCCAGGTATAGGTTTCGTTGCCGAGTCCGGCTTTCAAAACTATATGTATTAGCATACTAGTCGTCTAAATGTACCAAAGGAACTTAAGGCCATTGGGTTAGTTTGACTATGACTTTAATAGTCTAAATGTACCAAACGGACTTAAGTATATGTCTTCCGAAACCAATACGGCATATTGGTAAAGATGAATACGGTGTATTGATATAAGAAGTGGATCTGGCATATTCCGAAGTATGAATACGGAGTATTGGTAGTCTAGCATAAATACGGACTAAGAAGTAGATTAGAGGCTAGTTTAGCAAACTAGCCAAGTTTGTGGTTAAGCCTAAATTGACCCATTTAAGGTATGTAATGATTTTGTATGGTTTGATGTAATGTGTTTTAAGTGTAATGTGCTAATAATGATGAAAGGTGGTCTTATGGACTAATAACGAATAATAATGATGCTTATGAGATGAATGATGTATAATACCATGTTATTGCCGTTTACTTACTAAGCGTAATGCTTACGGTTTAGTTGATTAATGTTTTGTAGGTACTTGCGAAGAAGGTAAAGCGTTTGATAAAATGGTTATGATTGGAAGCAAGGATTAGGTATAAATGAAGATGTTCGTAGGAGCTTAGTACTAGTTACCGAGCTCATATCAAGGTTGAACCCCATGTGTCTAAAGGTTTGTTAATGAATGTGTTATGTGTCAAAGTGTCGTGTAAAGGTAGATGATTGAAATGGTTAAGAGTCATTTGAATTAGTTGGTTGTTTAGTGTATGCGAATGGGTCAAAATGGGTGTTTGGTAAACCCCGTAATGTACATGTTTATGGGTCATTTAGTCCACAAATGTATATGAAAATGATGTATTATGATATGTAATGGGTTTTGGAAGTTTTTGTGAAGTTTCGGGTTAATGTAGTTGTGTTTTGGGTCAAAAAGGGTATTTCTGCACATGTTTCTGCAGGTTCTGGGTATGTTGGTTCAATACGGCGTATCCAAGGTTTAGGGTGGATACGGCGTATCCATTTCATGGATATGGCATATCCATGTTCCAGTTTTTGGTCATTTTTGTTTTAGTCGTAAAAACTAAACCGTAAAGAGTTAGAAGGCGTGCCACCCGCCGTTTCGAAGATAATTGAGTCTATTTTTATTTGGTAATACTTTTAAGAAGTGAATGGTAATTGAATTTGGTAAGTTTATAAAAGAGTGACACAAGGTCAAGTCGTTTTCGTGAAAAAGTTTTTATTTATGGTCAAAAATGTGAGTCTGGAAAGGGGCGTTTCAACTTGGTATCAGAGCTTCGGTCTAAGAGAAGTAGGATTCCACTATAGGATGCCTAAACTTAGACCACTCATAGATGCGTTGCCATAAGTTTAAGTAACGAAGAATGCGAATGCTTTAGTTATAAGGTAGTTACGTGCTTGCGGCAATAGAATGATAATGTATAGACATGGAATGATTATGAGAAATTATAAATGTTATTTTGCCATAGAATAAAAGATTAGGAATGCGGCTAAGGACGTATCACTCCTATCGAAAAAGTGTTAAGCGTAGAAGCATATGCTTATGTAATGTGAAGTCTATGGTGTATTGTATGTGTAAGTGATGTATGGTATGTGTATTATGATTATATGAATTAAAGAAATACTTGAGCTAAGATAAATGCACAGAATTTCATTCTAATAAGTAATGACTAAAGTATGTAAGTATGATCTAGATAATGTGAAGATGTTGAATAATGAAAAAGTCGCTTAATGAAGGGTATTGTATTGTGAGTAAATGCTTATATGAATTACTAATAAAAAGTTGAAGTATGAGAAGTTGTATAATGTAAAGGACATGATGAAGTACAACGCAATAGTATGACATGGTTAAGTACGAGATGTATATGAAAGATGTTTAAAAAGAGTTACGCTAGAAATCTTAAATGATGTTAAATGTATTAAATGAATGATAAAGAATGAAGCTAAATGCATTAAATAAATGATAAAGAATGAATGAATCATGTAAATATGTGAAGAGATGTATGATAAGTAAAGTGGATAAATGAGCATACCTTAAGATAAATCAAATGAATGAATGATGAAGAATGAAGTTTATATACATGAAAGAGTTTAATGAAGTAAAGGATAGATTGGTATAAAAGTTGATCATGAGATCAACGTAGAGTTGACAAGAAAACAAGAGATGCATATGCATATGTAATATGAGAGAATGATAAAAGAAAGGTGAAAATGTACATGTATATGTACTACATGATTTGGATCTTGTGGAATATAAAGTAAGATGATAAAGTGTGAGCTAGAATTACGTAAGGCAATAAGAATGGAAATGAAAAAGTATATGATTAGAAAAGTACGTAATCAATGAAAAGGGGTAAAGAATGATAAATTTAAATTTAGCTTGGATCCAATGATAAATGTGATGGTATCCTTTTGGATAGCCTAATGTAATGGTATCCTTCGGGATAGCCTAATGTGCTGGTATTCTTCGAGATAGCCTAATGTGATGGTATCCTTTGGGATAACCTAATGTAATGGTATCCATCAGGATAGCCTAAGAATGTTAATGATACCACAAGGGTATCGGTAATAGGTGAATTCCTACGGGGAGAAAGCCAAGTTTCATTTGGGAAAAGTTAAAGAGATTAAATCTAAGATTATAAAAGATGATATTAAAAGTAAATGAGAGCAATATGATATAAATGGAAAGTAATGAAGATTTAAGTAAGTTCGAGTGTTATGTCAGAAGTATATAAGTAGGATGGTTTATAATCTCATTATTTAAATAAATTGAGACGCCTCTTTATTTAAATAAAGAAATTATGAATCACCAAAACATAAGTTTATACTTACTTATTTGCATTGATTGAGATGCTTCTCAATGTAAATAAAGTAGTATAGATGAGTGGGCTTATATGTTCTCGGCATAACATGAGAAGAATTAAAGAAGTAGAAGGGGAAGGCCTAAATTAGTTAGACGTCATAGGAATTAAGATAGGTGAAATAAGAATTTGTTTGCGACCTTTAGTAAAGACTTTAGAGAGAAAGCTAAGTCTAAAACGTTAAGAGTATAGGACTAAGGATAAAAGTTGAATTGAAGATATAAAATATGCCTTATGGCATGGTTTCAATATAAATAATGGCTATGGTGATTGCTAAGTTGTATTAGCACCCTTAGTGAAATGTAAAAGTATTAGTTAAAGTTTGAAATTATAAAGTCAAAGGTACTAAATTTTCAAAACGATTTATAGTTCTTGATGGAAAATTTACTAAAAGAAGTAAAGGAAGCAAAGTTTTATAATGAAAGTGATAAAAAGAAATGTTAAGATGGTTGCGGTAAGTAAGAAAGTATATGATAATGTTGACTTTCGTCAAGTCAAGGTAATGTAATTTTGCATATGACATGTAGTTCATAATGAAAACTTAAAAAAGGAAATGAAACGGAATGTAATGATATAAAGAAAGTTACTAAAATGATGGAATCAAAAATGGTAAATGTTATTTAAATGACGTTTGTCATCAAAGAAAGTGTAAGTATGATAGGAATAAGAGTAAAGTAGAACGGGTTAAGGATAATTAGAGGTATAATGGAATGGCTAGAGTTGCAAAACCATGTAGGTTGATGCAACTAGTCATGTATATGTTTGAGAATGTTAAGATGTAATGTCAGGTCAATGCGACCAAGTTTTGATTAATAAAAGACGAAGAGATTTCAGGGACGAAATCTAAATAAGGGGGATAGAATTGTAACACCCAAAACCGGGTTTTAAGTATTTAATTACGAAAAGGCCATTGGGTTAGTTTGACTATGACTTTAATAGTCTAAGTGTACCAAAGGGACTTAAGTATATGTCTGCCAAAACCAATACGGCGTATTGGTAAAGATGAATACAGTGTATTGATATAAGAAGTGGATCTGGCATATTCAGAAGTATGAATACGGATTATTGGTAGTCTAGCATGAATATGGCGTATCCATGGGGATGGATACGGCTTATTTATTAAGTTGGCCAAAATAAGAGAAAATAGGACTTGAAGGACCATATTTGCCAAAGTGGCAAATATCTAGACACTTCCTACATTTTCTAAAATGTTCCAAGAATGTGTGTTGGTGTTGTCTGTGTTGACCCAAGACAAGAAAAGAGGAGGGAAACCATAAGCTTAAGGTTTGATGATTAATTTAATGAATATTATACTTCTATAAGAAGGGTTAAGTCCTAGCTAATGTCCCTATCAAGTAAGTATCTCATTTAGTATTTAATTGTTAATTAAGAAGTTAGGGTTTAAGTACTTAATTGGGGGGTTTTGGGTAATTATGTTTCTAAAGCAAGAATTAAGGTGTTTATGATTATGGGTTAAGGTTAATTGATGATTAATGTAAAGTAATTGGAAGTCTTCATCATATGATCAAGATATGATCATATGATGATTAAGGATGGGAATTAAGTAAGTTATGGGTTATGTAAACCCTTGTTATTGATATTGCCTTTATGTGAAAATAGGTTTTGAAGATGATGGTGATAATTCTTATGTTTATTGATTTGGATTCAAGGTAAGTAATAAACCCATTATAATGTGCTATTACATGATTCTATCATTATATGTATTATGTGATTGATGTAATGAAGGTTTAGGAAGTCTTGGTTAGAAGCTTGGACTAAGAAGTAGATTAGAGGCTAGTTTAGCAAACTAGCCAAGTTTGTGGTTAAGCTTAAATTGACCCATTTAAGGTATGTAATGATTTTGTATGGTTTGATGTAATGTGTTTTAAGTGTAATGTGCTAATAATGATGAAAGGTGGTCTTATGGACTAATAACGAATAAGAATGATGCTTATGAGATGAATGATGTATAATAACATGTTATTGCCGTTTACTTACTAAGCGTAATGCTTACGGTTTAGTTGATTAATGTTTTGTAGGTACTTGCAAAGAAGGTAAAACGTTTGATAAAATGGTTATGATTGGAAGCAAGGATTAGGTATAAATGAAGATGTTTGTAGGAGCTTAGTACTAGTTACCGAGCTCATATCAAGGTTGAACCCTATGTGTCTAACGGCTTGTTAATGAATGTGTTATGTGTCAAAGTGTCGTGTAAAGGGGGATGATTGAAATGGTTAAGAGTCATTTGAATTAGATGGTTGTTTAGTGTATGCGAATGGGTCAAAACGGGTGTTTGGTAAACCCCGTAATGTACATGTTTATGGGTCATTTAGTCCACAAATGTATATGGAAATGATGTATTATGATATGTAATGGGTTCTGGAAGTTTTTGTGATGTTTCGGGTTAATGTAGTTGTGTTTTGGGTCAAAAAGGGTATTTTTGCACATGTTTCTGCAGGTTCTGGGTCTGTTGGTTCAATACGGCGTATCCAAGGTACGGATACGGCGTATTGAAGGTTTAGGGTGGATACGGCGTATCCATTTCATGGATATGGCGTATCCATGTTCTAGTTTTTGGTCATTTTTGTTTTAGTCGTAAAAACTAAACCGTAAAGAGTTAGAAGGCGTGCCACCCGCCGTTTCAAAGATAATTGAGTCTAGTTTTATTTAGTAATACTTTCTAGAAGTGAATGGTAATTGAATTTGGTAATTTTATAAAAGAGTGACACAAGGTCAAGTCGTTTTCGCGAAAAAGTTTTTATTTATGGTCAAAAATGTGAGTCTGGAAAGGAGCGTTTCACTTGGTAGGTCAGGTTCAATTTTTGGATCGTGACCAACCCTAGTTATGATATAATAAACTTATATAGGCCGAAAACTTTCAAAATAAGCCACCAAAAGTGAGCTTACAAAACATAAGCCCCAAACTAAATAAGTCACAAGCCAGTTATATAAACCGAAACAAACCACCCTAAGAGGATATAAGTTACTTGTTACTTCTAAGAAAAAGGTTATATAACTTCAAAATATACTTGTTAATTTTTCTTATTAAGTTTAGTCATCTTTTTTTAGGTGAAAATCATCTAATAGTAACCAAGTTTGAGTTTTGTTCCAATATACTACCTCAAACTTTATATCAATCATAAAAACCATCAAAGTTTCAAAACTGTTCCATTCTTATGTAATTATTATGTTAGAGTGACTTGAACGGAACACTTCTCAAACTTGGTTATTATTTTATGGTTATTGTTTATGTTTAATCATGCATTAACGTGTTATACATAAAGTTGGTTGTAATTAGTTAAATTTAGGGGGTGGGTCTTTAAAATTAATATACAACATATTAATGCATATATATGAATACTTTAAGCACACCAGTTTTGGAAAATTGCACAAAATGAAACAGTTTTGAAACTTTAATGGTTTTTTTGATTAATTTAAAGTTTGTGATATCAAATTGGAACACTCATGAAACTTGGTTACTATTGGGTGACATATTCCCCTTTTGTTTCTATTAAAACACAAAATTTTCAAATTTTTATTTTTTTGTGTATTTTGTGACGATTCTATCCTTACTATTTTCAAAACTTGAAGGGTAAAATTGTCATTTTACATGGTAGACAAGTTACAAAATACATACAATGGTTGAAATTTGAAAGATTTGTGTTTTAAAAAAAATGATACACATACCAAAAATTGACAAGCTGAATGCATTTTCAAGTCATTAAACCTAAAAAGGTAAATTACAATTTTGTCCTTGTGGTTTCTTTTTTCACTTACAATCACTTTTAATAATTAATTACAAAAAATATCATTGTTGTTCATATTTTGTAACACTCGGGATCCTTTTCACTAACGCTCGTCAACTTTCCCTGATAGAGCCCTTCATGTGAGGGTAATTCGGTCTTTACACTATTCACGTCTTCCACTAATATCGTTTCCAAAGAAACCCTGGTTTACAGGGACAAAATTTGCAATCGATTGTTTGGTTATATGTTATCTACCACATATTTTAGTCAAGCACATAACACACATCGATTAAAAAAACATGCACTTAAGAGCACACACTAGAAAAGATTGTCATTTGTGGGTGTGGTAAACAAGCGTGCATTAAAACATCTTGGATACGTAAAAAACCTGGCAGGCAGAGGGTTTTACTGATTCTGGTAAGCCTCCTTTTATGGTTCGTTTAGTGATGATCATTTTGTTTACATTCATTGTGTCTTGTCTCTATGATCCAGGGATCCAAATGTTTCATAGGATGGGTGGACCCATCAATGTGCCACATAGCATTGGATGTCATTCTTGGTATGTTGAGGGCTAGGAATGAGCTGGAAGAGGATCTTGCAGAGCAATGTACGTTGGTGAGGAAGCTCAAGAAGTACCTATCTTTTTTTAACCATGATTTCCGACCTTTTGCCCGATTAATCTACAGAGTTTAAACCCATCGTCACACATACTCAAACCAGGTAAAGCCCTCTATTTTCAGGAGATTAGCGTAGCCATTTCAGTGTTGTTTGTACCTAGCAGGAATTGAACTTTAAAACTCACACATTTTAGAATGGTCCAAGAAGTACTTATTCATCGCTTGGATTTTGATCTTTGTTGTGTTTATCTCTAGTTTGGTTAGGAGTTGTAGGTCTTGTTGGTAGTGTTTGTGATAGTTAAGGTTGTTTTTTTGTTTTATTTATATGAGATTTAGTTAATCCTTGTTTTGTAACGATCTCTTCTATGTTGCGAGTGTATTATCGATTTATATGTTAAAATTTGTGTGCTATGAAACAACACGACTAAATTTAATCCAGGAATTGAATCTACTCATAGGAGTGTGAAATTTATTGACAATGACATTGTTTTATCTTTGAACATGCACATTCATTATAACAATAACGAATCAGATGATCTTAACTCTCCATGGATATGCTTCTCCTTATTGGAAATACTCTCTCCGTCCCAAATTAATAGTCCACGTTAGGTAGGGAAGTTTGATCAAATTTATTATATTACCTTTGTTTGAAATTATTATTACAAACTTTAAATAAGACTTTAATTAATTAGCTAATGGTAAAATTGTCATTCTGCTTAAAAGTATGAAAGAGAAAGCACAATGGCTGTACACAACCACTGTTGTTACAACAACTTCCAGTTATTGTTGTTAGTCACATAAGCTTTCCTTGTCTAATTACTTTTACCCCGCCAAACACTTTCGCCACTAAAACATACATCAAAGAAGAGGCAAGGCTGCTCTGAATTTTGAAATGAAACTTAGCAGGTAACATCAACACCACCACATGATGACATAAATCGATTTTATTATGTACTCTATTTGATTTGATCTTTGAAAGCTAATACATTGTGGCAGCTTAGACGATGTACCAGAAGCGGGGCTTGTAAGCAACTAAAAATAGCTCGAGGATTGGCTCCTAGCCGGTACATCGAGACGAGCCCAACAAAGCCCGGTACATAGATACAGCGAAAAAGAGTGTTATTACGCGAACTCAGCAACGGTGCGAGCCAAGCAGAGCAGGAGCGATTGGATGGTGTTTACAAAAAGATACCGCGCGTAGGAGAGAAAAGTAGAGCGAGCAAGGCTCGCGCGAGCGAGCGCGGGAGTGGGTTAGTGGTCTGTAAGCTGTGCACTAGAGTCAGCGGATGGTATCGTCTCTACATCTTCTCTCTCACGTCCTACACGTCGGCAATGACACACCTTGCTCTGTCCAACAAGTGGAATTCGAATTTCATTTGCTGTCCAGTGAATCCTGTAAGAAGTTGTAGAGATATATCCACCTTGGACATAATGTCGCCATCCTTTGGAAACACATATTGTAAGTTTTTACATTTTGATGTTTAGACAACAACAACATCATACCTTATCCTGCCAAGGCGGGGCATGGGGATTTTAATTTTTAGAAAATACCCAAAAAACAAATACAAACAAAAACCAAAGATTAACAAGCTCACATGTGCCATGATCATGTCCCTGCAGTTGGTAGTGCGGCCCTGAAGGAATCGTAAGACGATTCTAAATCAAAATGAAGCTGTCTTGCCTGCTGTTCAGTCAACTCGTCGGCAACCCCCATTTTTGACAACCTACCAATCCACTCCTTCATCTTGGTCATCCCTTCAAAATCTGGGGGTAAAATAGATAGCTTGTTTAACGAACCCAACAAATCAGAAAACAACAGGAAAACTTGATCAACGGCAGTCATGTTGAGCTTCAATGTGTCCATAGCAGTTATAAAATGCTACACACATTCTGCCACAGTTGCAGCTGATGTTAACCCAAAGGCAGCTGCAGCTGCCCTGTGTTCCACTATAGCAGGCACGCTTGAGATTACTAGACGGTTAATTGCTGCAGGGCAGTCCATATTGTATGTGTCGTGAAACCTTTCGATACTAGGCAAGGTATCTCTAAGTGTGGATGATAATGTTTTGAAGTGTGCTATAAGTTTCTGACACTCCATCTCATAATCAGCTGCTAGAATAATATCACGAACATAAGCCTTTTCGAGCTTCTCTCTCACGTTTGTCATTCCATAGCTTGACTTCCATGGTGTAGATTTAGTAATCGACACAGAAATGAACCAATCAGACGCTATATTACTAAACCTAAAAATCACAAAGAGCTAATGTCAATTTACCAACAGATTTAATGAACGAACCCAGCTTTTAAGAATTAATAAAGTAACCAACATATGTGAAATGGATACATAGCAACACTTAAACAACTGTCTACACATAAAACTATTTTAAACTAAAATATCCTCTATTAACCATAATGGACATATCAACAAAGAAAATTGGATATACATACAGAAGTAAAATTATTTACTCTTATGAAGTTTGCGTCAAACTGCAAATTATAGGAGTAACACGTATCACTGGTGAAGCCCCGACTCCCTGAGGATCACGGGTCTCGTGATTGGTTTATTAAGGTCAGCCATGGTTCTTCAAAGGGTCGATTAAACATAGCCTAACTTTAACCCCATGATTTATTTTTTTACATTGATCTTCCATGAAAAATGAGATTCTAAGACATTACAAAACTAACCAAAAAAAGTACACCATCCATGCCAATGTAACATACAAACGTTCCATTCTTACTCTTAGTTTATATTATTTCAAGGCATGAAAAAACAAAAAAAATTGTAATCAATATTACGTCATTCACAGAATCACTTAACGATTGGAATAAGTGTTGTAGCAGAACAAACATAGTTTTTTTATTTAGTTTTAAGGAGCTTCACTTGAAACTGAGATTCTGTCAAACGGGTGATAGGAATTTTTCAAAAATCATATGTAAAACTATGCGTGTATGCTGGATCAGATACAAGGGATTGAGCAATGGGGAATCTTAATCCTAAAATTACAAATAGTCATAGCCATGGAGCACACAACAAACAAAACTAATACTCATTGATAAACCAAAAAACAAAAAACAAAAAACAAAATGGGAAAACTAACCAAACAAAACGCCAATTAGAGATAGAACAGTTGAACACCAATATGACGGAGCAGCAATGCGAAGGAATGAAAAGGTGAAGAAGACACTGCAAAATAAAATAAAGATTAGTTAGAAATTAGAAAGGTTTCCTAACCAATTAAGAGTCGTGATGTATGATTAAGTGGTATAAGATTGAATTTAACCTTCCAACATATCAATGAGATTCAGCGGTTTAGCCCATTAAGTATCTATTAAAAAACACGCAAGTATGATAAGTGTAAAATACACATATCCGTTAACACCAAAAATGATCCTAAATGACTAAAAACATACTTAAAATGGCAAAAATATACTTGTTTTTATGATTTGTGTGTGCAGGTACGGATAAGACAAAAATTACAAGAAAACCATCAAAAACGGATACAAGAACGGAAGAGTGTGCGAGAGCCGGAAGCCAAAGTCAAAAAGTCAACCCTCAGTCAACTCTGGTCAAAAAGTCAAAGTCAACACTAGAAGACAAAAACCCCAAAGTTACAATACAAGTCCTTTAAGATTTATAAAATTCCACAAATGGTCCCTTTCTTTGTGAAGATGAAAGTCTAAGTGTTCAAAAACTGATTAGCAGGTTTTTATACACAATAAAATATATAATAATATTCCAAAAGAGCAATTAAAAACTTTCCTAAAGTTTCCCTTAAGAAAAGCTCACTCTAAAAGATATATATAATATATAATACGTATATTTAACCGGGAAGAATGATCACCCGGGTCGTTTCCCCAACGACTTGTGAAATTGAAACCTTGCTTTAGCTTGGATTATGATTTGAATGAGAGAAAAGATATTTTTGAGTATCTATAACTACTAAATAAAAGCAACAATTAAAATGAACAATTAAAAGCAATTAAACACTTAAACAATTAACGGGAAACAAATAAAACGCGACAATTAAGCAAATAAGACAAATTAACCCTTAAAAATACAAACTAAAATTTTAAACCTAGAATAGGACAAAAGAAAATTTTAGGAAAAAGAAAAATATTTTTTTGATAATTTTTGAATTTATTATGAATTAAAAACTATTTTAATCTAATTAAATCCTAAAAAATAGCAAATTAAGTCCTAAAAATTAAGAAAAATGATTTTTAAACTTAGAAAAGTCTAAAATAACATAAAAACTCAGAAAACTATTTTTAACTATTTTTAAAATTAAAATCCTATTTTTAAAATTAAAAATAAAAGCTCAAAAATGAAAATTAAAATCTAAAAGGTGTAAAAATGATTTTTCTGAATGTAAACCTAAAAGTAATTATTTTAAAACTAAAAACTATTTTTTTGTATTTTTCTAAAAATTATTTCTATTTTTTATGTATTTTCGAAAATTTAAACCTAAGAAAAATTATAAAAAATAAACTACTAAATGAAAATTTCTCAAAAATTCAGGAAAAATCCTAAATGCTAACAGGAACTTAAGAAAAATAGTAACTATGAAAAAGCTAAACACATAAGCCCTAAAATAAGCTGGAAAAGCTTCGAACTGCTTATGAGTTTAAGGCCCAAACTGTGTATAAAGATTTAATGAAAAGAAAAGCTCACGGATGAGCTATTGAAGCACAATGGTTAACACGTTTGGTTTATGTGTGGGAGGTCACGAGTTCAAGGTTGTCTAACACCCCTTTTTGGATTTTTTTTTTTTGAATTCTAAAAGCTAAAACTTATTAAACAGACATTTCTAAGCACTTTTAATAAAAGGAGTATAAGCTAAATCTCAAAATTAAGCTCTCTAAGAGCTTATAAAGAAACTGTCCTCAGAAAGTGAAGTTTTAAGCTTACTTTTGCTTGTTTGGACTTAAACACTTGTACAAAGCTCAAATTAAGCTCAAATTCAAAAGTAAAAGCTTCTACTGAAAGCTTAGAATGTCTACTAGCTAGAAATGAAAAGCTAAAAGGAATAAAAACACTAGAAGCTAGCTAAATCTACTAATCAATTTAGCAAACTCAGTAAATAACTCAAAAAGCTCAAAAACTCTATAAGCTGAAATGTATAATAAGCTAAACTAAACCCTGAGCTTTTGAAAACTTATTAACCAAAATATAAGCTAAAAGTTCAAACAAGAAAATCAATTATTACGACTTAAAATTCTAAAATTAAGAAGCTAAATTCTATTCCTACTGTTTTTGATCTTTTTTTGGCTTTTAAATGACTTTTGAAAGCAAATGTACTAAAGAGAATAAGCTAGAAATGAGAAAATAAAACTTAACCTCTCTTAAGATATATCTAAACTAAAAGCTCACTTAACCTTAACCTTTAAATCCTACTTAAGATTACAACAAATTGAATCAAAAGCCACTGCAGTGGTAGACTGCAGTGGAACCTATCTGGTGCAAATGGCAAATTGGCCAAATTACAAATGCAGGATACCTAAAGGGTAAGCCTGCACTTAGGCACTCTATTTGAGTGTGTCAAAACACAAAACCAACACTAACCAAGCTTATTAAGCTTGGTTCAAATCCTTAGCACTAAACAGATAAGCACAAAATTCCCCTGGTGCAGGAAGACAAATGATAAGCCTTAAAATGATTTTGAACTAAGTCTAATCTTACAAACTATCTTAAATCTTAATAAAACATGAAAACAAAGCTGACAAAAGAGAAATCACCAAATTCCTTTGACTTTCAGTGGTCAAACTAGCTTATGCCAAACACTCCTTTAGAAAGCACAAAATCCAGTTAAGCTTAAGAAATTAAAATCCTATTAATAAAACCTTAATACCAGATAATACTAAGCTTATAGCAAGCTTAACAAACATGATTTAATAACTAATTAAACTGGAATTAAAGATCTACACTATTGTTAACTAATATTTTTGGTTTTTATGAATTTATGACAGATTTTAAGAAAGACTATGATCTATTTTCTAACTACTAAAGCAGATTATCAAATCATGATCAATAAGCATATGAGTGAACAATAAGCACAATTAAGCTGAATAATAGGCAGATTAAGCAATTACTAAGCAAATAAGCATAATAAGGCATAGAAAATTAAGGACAAAAGAAAGTAAGGAAACTTACAAAGCACCTTAGCTAAACAAAGGTAAGAATGCTCAATGAGCTAATCAACAGCTCTGGCTTATTTAAAATAAGCCAGTATTAGTCCATGGGATCCCTTCCATTATTGGATCCCCTTCCATAGCTTATTTGTCCAAATAGTAAAGGTATTAGCTGATTTTAGGTTGTAAGTAGATTAATTAGACTAATTAGCTCTATCACTAGCTTAGAGACTAGTGAGAGCTTATTCAGAGCTTAATAGTAACAGTAGCATGAGTATAAAAGTTTATGAGAGCTTATTGCTTAAAACAGCTTATCAAAACTAGAAACAAAGATTTTATTAAACTTTAAGGAAGATTACAATGCTCTTTTAACTGAAATTACAATTTACTAAAAGGAAATTACATTTGAAAGGAAATTCTTATAAGCTAAAAGAGAATTAAGCTAAAAATAAACTAGACTTGGTAAAAAAAAACTAGAAAAAAGAGATACAATGTGTGTGTGAGAGTGTGCTATTTATAGCACTCTGATGAAGCTTCCAGACCTTGCCTTGTTGCCCACGCCTCCTTTAATCATCACCATTCATTAATCCAATCATTGGAAGTCCTTTATGAGCCGTTAGATCAATCTTTGGGATCACACGGATTGCCAGCGTGGCAATCCGTTGTGAGGCATTTGTGTTTGTTCCGTGAGTGACTCAAGAGTAAAACCAATCATTCCATTGTGCTTTCCCATCTTCCACGTGGCTTTGCTTGAAGGTGAGCTAATGAGAGCCTTTGATATGACAACTTTGTCCTTGCCATTTTGTTGTAGAGCCCTTGAATTGTCTATCCTGCCCATCAATTGTGAAAAGCCCCTTCGTTTTGACTGAGGTTAATTGTAGGAGACGATGAACAGTAAACTGTTCATTGGCGCCTTTTTATAACTGAAAACGGGTAAAAGAAATTTAAACTTTGGGGATATGGCAAAGTAAGTCCTTCTCTTTGGTTTATGAAAGTTTAGGTGTTTTAAACTTTTTCCAAATATGGCAGAATTAGACCCTGGACTTAGTTATAAAAGGGAAATGGGCTTAGGGTTTTGGGCTTTTGATCCGGGTAAGGGTAAAAAGGGGTTTAAGGCCCATTTTATCAAAGGGACCATTTGTGGAATTTTACAAATCTTGAGGGACTTGTATTGTAACTTTGGGGTCTTTGTCTTCTAGTGTTGACTTTGACTTTTTGACCAGAATTGACTGAGGGATGACCAAGGTTGACTTTTTGACTTTGGCTTCCGGCTCTTGCACACTCTTCCGTTCTTGTATCCGTGTTTGCCCGTTTTTGATGGTTTTCTTGTGATTTTTGTTATATCCGTTCCTGCACACACAAAACACAAAAACAAGTATATTTTTGCTATTTTAAGTATGTTTTTAGTCATTTAGGGTCATTTTTGGTGTGTATTTTATTCGCTTATCAAAATTTCTCAAAAAACTCAAACGATTTGCTTGACCTCAACGCAATATTCACATGCTTTTAACCAAATACCTCCGAAACTTCCCCAAATAAACCTTTGATGAGTATCAAAGATTTTTGTTGAGGAGGGCTAAGAGATCACAAGTTAATAAAACAAACCGAAAATTCCCATTTTCTAAACTTTTTTCTCTTTTTATGTTTTTTTTAATAATTAAATTACCATAACTACAACTTATTCTTGTGGTGAACATAATGTAATGTTTTCATTACTCTTAGTGGTAATTTTTAGGATCTATGGAACAAAAGCACTTGAAAAGTTCTTAAAAGTTAATCTTCATCATTATCGAATTTTCACTTTTCCCTCTAATATGCTTAAAATATGGATCACCGTTAGTACGAGCTAAGATGACTAAGGACTATTTATAATTTACAATTTGTGAATTTCTATTTCCCAACATAAATCATTGTGTTCAAACTTAATGTTTAAACCAATTAAATCCACATATTTGATAGTGAAATCCGACTAAGCTTTAACACATGGGCCTTTTGGGTAATATTGTTAATCACTGTAGTAAGATCACAATGACTGGCCGGAGTCAACCGTAAATATATTGATAATATATAATAAATATAAAATATATTCTAAGTGTAAAAAACCATACAAGATCATAAAAACCGAGAAGTAGTGTAGAGCTTTCCCAGGTCGTTTTATCCCCGACGATCGGCTGTGGAATGGTAAATCGATACGATCGTGATTTGTGTTTGGGAGTTTGAAGGAAGGAATTGGTTTGGATAGTTGAAAAAAGTCAAATTAGATAATTTCGGACTAAAACGTTTAAGGAAAAAAATCCTAAGATATTACGAAATTAAACTAGTATAACGAGAGCCCGAAATCCGGCATAAAGGGGGAAAACCTAATATAAAACTTAAAAATAACCTACGAAGAAATTTTTGCTTCTAAACTACTCTAGGATCAAATTCGAAGATTGAAAAAGACTAGACCGAAAACGGAGTTCGTTTGACCCAAAAACGAGTAAAACACAAAATCCCGTTTTCCCGGACCGTTTCCTTTAAAAGATGACACAATTGTAAAAATGTACCCTACGAAAATTTTATATTTTTTCCTACAATCTATAATTACAAAAGAAAATTTCTATCTAAAAAGCAAAATATTTTTTTGATAATTTTTTGTATTGTTTATATGGGAATTAAATAACGTCTTATCTAAATTAAATTATTAAAAAATATCTAAATGTTTGCGGAAAATATTCTGAAAATTTTACAATTCTTACTAGACACTATATGGATCCTACGAAAATAAGAAAAACACAAGCTTGCTTGAGAAATAAGCCCGTTAATAGTGTTTCAGCTTGTTAAGCTTAAGGGCAAAACCCATTAAATACTACTGCCCTTGAGTCTATAACGGAAAGACCCAGGGCGCCAGTCTGGTAGAGTGTTCGTCTGTGTGAGTGAAAGAGGGATGTATCGCTTGGTCCGGGTTCGAGTCTAGCTCACCCGGGCAGTGCTATTCCTTTTTTTTTTTTTTTTGAAACTCAAAGAACAAAGTTGTTAAGCTCGTGGGGCTTAACAACTTTGTCAACTAGAGCTTGTTATGAAAAAGGGCCTAAATAAGCTGAAAAAATGAGCTTAAAGTTGGACAGAAAATGGCTTATTTGGAACTTAGAGGCAAAATGCTAAGTCCTTTTTTGGATTAGGGTCCGAATTAAGCAAGACCATAAACTAACATAAGCTAAGGTGGATATACTAAACTTAAATAAGCTAAAAAAGGACACGGAAAAGACTAAACTAAATAAGCTGTGGAAACTTATTTATGAAAGGAAAGCTTACAATAAGCTATAAGAGGCTAAAATGTTATTTAAAGTCTAGGACAAATAAGCTATAAAAAGGTAAATAGCTAAACAACTACTTAACTAACCTCTAAAATGCTATTTAGAACATTTCGAGCTTATGGAATAAGCCTCAACTGAGCTTATAAATCATAAGAATAAGCAATCCTCATGCCTCAAGGTAAATGCTTTAAAGTGTAGCCAAGAGGCTCGTTTGGTGCTTAAAAATAAGCCTATCAAATAAGCTCTTCATGGGTCTGCCACTTAAACTTTGAGGGCTTATACAAGATATTAATAAGCTCTTAAAATAAGCCAAAAATTGGCGCTTTAGAACTCAACAAGACAAAGAAACAAAGGGCTTAAAATCTCCCCTTTGCACCTCGGGTGAGATTTAAGATTAGCTGTAGATAGCTAGCTTAGTGACAGCTTGCTAAAAGATGTCAAATTAAGCTCTCAACAATATAAATAAGCTTTAAAAACTGATGGAGTGTGATAGCCAAGGGGCTTGTGCACAATTTTCAGATTTTTAATATCATTTTTCTTACTTATTTTTGATGGTGAAAAAGGTGTTTGGATTTTTACAAACTGTGACAATAAAGATTGACTTGTGTGATCTTTGACTTATAAAGTCAAAGAAACAAAAGGGCTATTGGACAGCCTTTTTCTTGGAAACTAAAAAGCACACTCTTTTGTGCTATTAAACTCAAACCTACAAGTGGCTCCTTACCTAATATGCTACTTGTGGTACCTTAAAAATCTACAGTTTGTAACAAGTTTTAAAAACTTAGAAAACTATTTTAAACTAAAACTTTCTAAAAATAGCTTAAAATTGTCTAAAACTTAAGCTAAAGGAAAACCCAAATTCTTACCCATGCAAACCCCCTTTTTGACCCGTTTTTTAGCTTATGCCAAACACCCCTTTTCTTTAAAACTGTCAAGCCTTAGTGAGTTTAGAATCTATTTTTAAGCTAAAGCTTTGAAAACTTTTTATCTACTCTTACTTATATTGACCTACTAAAACTATTTAAACACTAAAAGTCCTAGCTTATTAAGATAAATAAGCTAGTTTCTCAGCTAGCTTATTACACTAAATATGACAGAATTGAGATAAGCTAATGTAACACAAAATTATGCAATAAAAAACTAAAAACAGCGCAAATAAACAATTCTAAAAACTTATGTGTTTAAATAATATGAAAGCGAATAAGTATATGTCTTAAAGCTCTAAAAAAATTAAGCTAATCTGGAAATTAAGAGTTGAAACTTGGATTATTGTTGTCTCAGAACCAAGGCCACTTTTGGGAGTGAGTGCTAAAAAACCCTTGTCCTAATGGCTCCTTAGCTCTATACTGAGCTTAAAAAGCTCTCATAAGCTCTTGGGAGCTTATTACTCCAAATGGCTCCAAAGTGAATTTCATGTGCTCAAATGACATTGTTTTGATGTAAATGAATTTAAGTGAGTAAGTTAATAACTTTTAACAAGTTTCCAGCTGATTTTAAGCTTATTAACAAGAATAAGCTCAAAAGAGCTTATTGAGAGCTTATTGAGTAAAAATAACTTAACTTTTCATTAAATACGCAGAGAGAATTAGAATTACATAAAAAGAACATAGCTTTAATGCAAGTAAACCTATTAAAAAAAGCTAACCTAAAAACCGACTAAGAATCCTGACCCCCCCCCCCGAATTAAATACTTACTCTCTTTGCCACAAAGGTCTACACAGGCTTTTTATAGCCAAAAATATACAACTAGGTCTTCTTTTTCTTCTCTTTGCTGTTGTGATTGTTTTATAGACACACAAACAGGATGTGTTTGTTTTGTGAGTGGCTTCCCTTAAACCTCTAATCTTGGGCCCTTCAATATTCAAAAATTCAAATCTTGGCTCCATCAGAGAAAAAGACCTTTGGGGGTTGGGGAATTGAACAAACTTGCGCACATTTGTAGCTGGGAAAGGTAGTGGAGGAGGGGGAAAATGAATATCCATGGTGGTCGTGTGGTGAAGGTCTATGGGGTAAAAAGGGTTTATAGACCCGTGATTGTGTTTAGGGGGAGAAAAACGAGGGTGGTGGCGAAAATAGGTTATTGGGTTAACAGAGTGTTGAGTATTGGGCAACTGGCAATAATTTGGCCACTCCATGGTTATGTGTTCCATTACCACACTATTCGTCCTTGTTGTTATATAACTCTTTGGGGACTTGGCAAACACGAGTCCCAAGAGTTATTAACTCTTTTCACCATTAGTCCTTGTGTGATCAACTCTTTGGTCTGGCAGGTTTAAGTCCTTTGGAGTAGTATCTTTGCCCATATTAGGCTGTTTGTTTGGCGCACGTGCTTCTCTTTTCCTTTTTTCCGTCTTTATATATTAAGTTTAAGATTGACAATTTCAGTCCCTGAAAACTTATATTTCATTGACTTTTGGCCTCGAGGGTTGATTGGGTGGACTTTGACCGGTTGACTTCTCTGTTGACTTTTGGACTTGATTGACTTTCGGCTTCGGATTCGGCTTGTCTTTCACAGTCTTTTCCATTCCGAGTTATGGTTTTGTTCGTTTTCGGCTTTGTTTTTCGTCACTTTTTCTTAGTTATCGGTTCTGCACAAATCCAATTAGCAAAACAAGCATATATTTGGCATTTTAAGTCCGTTTTTGGTAATTTTAGCTCGTTTTTAAAGGTAAAAGGTATGTGCGTTTACAGGCGACATCACCAACAACTCATATGCAAACAAAATTCCTTAGCTAAGACATCGTTGGTTCACTTGTCCCACTAAATGGACTTTCTTCTCTAGCATCCCACCATCATAGGTGTAAGTTGTCTAGGTTTTGACACCCCACTCTGGAGAATAATTATCGAGATGCGATGGAACTTCCGATGAAAAAGCCTTCCTTGTAGACTTTTGCAAATTTTGGTTCAAAAGAATACTTTGGTTTTAAAAAAGAAAACTTTTACTATTTATTTTCTAACTTGCAACTTAACTATACATTATATTTACATATTAGGCTAGGAACCGGTATCACTTTTCTTTCGACGACACATCGGCCACGCCTCCGACAAGAGTCCGTGTACTTATTATGATACCGACCCTAAATATACATCCTCCACCCTTTCTTTCGATGTCACATCGGGAGCGAACCGACAAATGCCCATGTACTTTATTGCGATGGAGTTTGTATATTATTTATTAACATTAAGGATTTATAACTTGCATCCATTTTATTTACCAACTACACATTTTTTTTGCTACATTTTTTATACACTAAAATAGAAAATTTTCGTTTTAGAAAACTAAAGTATAAACTTGAACTAAAATTCTTATTTATAAATGATGTTGACTTCATTAATAAAGCTTTTTTTCTCTAAATATGTTGATTAGACTTTTAAGAGTAAAACTCTAATTTGTAAAAATTAAAGAGAACACGTATAATTAATCATTTTAAGAACTTAAGGGAAGAAAAACCACAAGTTATTTTTATAAGCCTTTAAGTTTTTCAAATAAACCTTGATTAGCATTCTAATTCGTAATTAACACTATCATCTCTTATTCTTTGCAATTTAAAATCTCTAATAAAGAGATTCGCAAATACTTAGCCTATATAAAATCCAACTCGGCATATTTAAAATCTACTTGAGATTAGCACAAGTCTTCATTTACTAATGATTTCAAAGTTTAGCATGTTTAAAGTCTACATGAGACTAGCACAATTGTTAATGGAGAAAGCTAGAATTCAACACGTTCGATCGGGTCAATAATTACTTCTTATTCTCACCAATGGAAAACCTATATTCGTGTCTTAACACTTATTTTTTATCAACTACTAATATATAATTTTCATTTTTTCATTTTTTCCTACAAATAAAAACTTAAAAATTTAAAATTTTTGCTATTTTTGTGGGGAAACGGGTACGCGAGAACAAAAACAATAAGCAAGCAACATCAAATCGATAGATTTCCTCCCAAAACTAAAACGAAATATTGTCCTCAATGTTTAAGTCGGGTTCTACGTAAATCTAAGCCGTTTATTAATTATGCAAAGATAAACGTGAATCGATAATGATGAAAGGATATCGGATCTCCCCAAACTAATTTGCTAACAAAGGATAGGAAGCTCGAGTGAACCGGGACACAACACCGAACACGAGAGGCTTCAAAAATTGTTGGTTCAATCCTACAAAAATCACAAGCACAAACAACGAAAAATCGGAAGAGTACAAGCCTCTTCACAGGCTAGCCTCAACACATCACAACACATTAAAAATAGAAAGAAAATAGAAAAGGATAGGCATGGGGTGAACTCCCACGAAGCGGCTTGTTTTTGGTCACCGAGTCGCAAGCTCGACTCGATCCCTGAATTTAATTGTCCTTAGGGAGAGCAACAAGAAACTTCCATTGAAAATGCCACTGGTTGTAGATAAGAAAATGGAAAGGTGATGATGCCGGGGTCAAAAATGGTGTCTTCACTCCTGGCGGAGCAAGATAAAGGTGAGGCCTCGGGGTAGGTGAGAAACGGGAGAAAAGTCCGAATGACAAATGTGAAGGAATCGTCATCTTCAATATTTTGGAGAAAAATAATCTCATTTCCCCTTTGGTCTTCTTTAAGCTTATTAAAATTATCAAGCACGGGAGCATCGGGATCAAAATGTAAGCAAATCTCAACATCTGGTGGTTCCGGAGGAGGTCGAGGAAATGACGGATCAAAATGAAATGATTCAAACTCGGGAAGCTCCAAAAGAGGGTCATTTGAATTATCAATGCCAATCAACCCCTCCTGATCAGGCTCAGTCTCAAAAAGAAACGAATCGTACTCAGGAAGAGAGTAATTAGCATGAGTAGTGGTACTGCCACTTCTCGTCTCTTCCGTATGATGGCTGAAAGTCTCGAATTCAGGTAAAGAGTTATCTGAATAAGAAAGAGAAGTATCGGACTCCTCAAAGAACGAATCACTATCCGTGACGAAAATAGGATTTGAAGAGGGAGACTTAAGCACAAAATCAGGATTAGGGTTGTTTTTCAACGATTCGATATTAGAAATAAGATGACTTATTTTCAACAATCTCTCACGAAGGTTACCGTCTTGGATTTGAAAAATATCTTCTAAATCAAACTCTTTCTCTTCTTGATCGACATCATTAACCTTCTCTAAGCTAACGAGCTCTGAATAGGAAGGTGATGCATCAACGTACTCGATGTTCTCAAAAGAATCGTCATCACTCGAAGTATCATCATTTGGATCAAAATCGGCTTTAACAATTCCCGATGGAATTGGAGCAATATGAGCAAGTTCATCGGCGAACTCCTCGAGAATAGGGTCGATCTTAAAAGAATAAACAATCGAAGTATCACGGTTAATCAAAGATTCCACAAGATCGGACTCAATATTAACACGATTATTATCACAATTAGGCACATCACTCGTATCGTCGGAAATACCCTCAAACTTACTTGGGATTGAGACAAGGTTCTCAACACTAGACTTTATTACTTCGTCCGATTCCGTTGCCGAAATAGTGTCGAGATGCTCATCCCCCATATTTAGAGTATTACCGGGTTCTTCGATCGGTAAGTCGGGTGTGATTGCTTTAGACGTAGAATAGTTGCCGAGGAATAAGTGTCCCCCGAGAGTGCTCATTGCCCCTCATATTTTAGAGAATTATCGGGAGTTCATCGGATACACGGTAGTAAATCGGTGTATGATTGTGCGAGATTAAGACGTAGAATATCGGAGCAATTAATATCTCCTAAAGGGAATAGAAACATCGCGTCGTCAGAGCACAAAGTAATAGAAAAGCATGGATAACACGGGCAGGCATAAAAAAAGGCGAGCAAAATACTGTTTCTTCATTGTAAAGACGAGATGCTCATTTTTCTTCGAACTTACCGCTGCCCATTCATAAACACTTAAGCTTAATGTTTTTCGAACATTCTAATCTCACAATCCTCTACTTCGTGATTCTTACATCAATCTTCTCTGCCTCGACAATCTTTTATAACCCACGATCATGATCGTGATTTTTCTTTAAAATTTTGTAATCAACCAGTTTGAGCTTGCTCATGCCACATTAGAGCCCGATACTCAAAAATTTTCTTAGGCCGTTTGTCCTGCCGATTATCCGCGATAGCTTTTTTAATTCTCTTTAACAATCTTGTGATCTCCCGAGTTTATTTCCTTCAAGCTCTCAAGAATTTTACATCAAGAGCTACTCTTTGACAATCTGGACGTAGGACTGCGGGGGTTCTTGTCGGGTGCGCACTATAAAACCGGAATAGAATCATAACTCGGAGATTAGTTCATTACGAATATAATTTCATTGATCGGAGGGTTGGACATTGATATATCATAGTAGAGGAACCCTCCGAAATAAGCAACGAAACAAAGTGTTGAGAAGAACTTTGAAAATTTTATGGAAAATAATTATCATTAAAGTTTTGATTGTAACACGGCTCTTGTTCATAGACAAACGGGAACTGTGGTGGACAATCATAACCATAATGAGCAGTATTTCCACATAACTTACACAAGTAGGTCTCAAACTGGATTTGCGGAGGGTGGGTGAGAATACTTGGAGTATCATTGAAAGAACTAGGTTTGGAATCATAAGTGAATGAACTCTTATTTCTAGAATTGCATGTCGGATGAACACTTGGCAAAGTCTGTGGGGTGCTCAGCAATGGTTCGATTGTATGGCTCCGGTTTAGAAATAATTAGAACTTTTGGTGGGCAATTATAACCGTAATGAGCACCTTTACCACAAAACTTGCAAATGCATTATTTACAAAAAATTAAATCTAATGAATCACCGCACTCGTAACAACAATTTTGGTTAATAAGTGGAGGTCCTTGCGAAGACTTTACACCGGGGTTTTGATTGACAACGATTGGCTCTTGAAGAGCATTAATAACGTTGGTATTATCATCGGATGATTAAAAAATATCTTGACAATCTT
The DNA here is from genome assembly GCA_026074375.1 of Tanacetum coccineum. Taxonomy (NCBI): domain Eukaryota; kingdom Viridiplantae; phylum Streptophyta; class Magnoliopsida; order Asterales; family Asteraceae; genus Tanacetum; species Tanacetum coccineum. Next base: position 49,625 of record BQNB010009069.1, read on the forward strand.
GGAAAATTCCATTTTCAACACAATATGTAAGCAAATCTTCCTTGAATTCCTTTCGTAAAAGAGCACATCCACGACAATACGGACCATCAACCGGGGCTCCACACTTTGCACAACACGGAGAGGAGTCAGGTTCGGGAACAAGAATCTTGTTTTCAAGACTTCCTATTGAACAACATTCTCTAGTGTACAAACTTCCACAAGACGAGCATTCCTTAATCGAGAAGAGGGGTTTGAGTGACGCCATAAGAATTAAACAATTTAGAGGGTTAAGAAAAAGAATTAAATAGATAAGAAGAAAACGAAGATTATTTTTGGTCTTTTGATTTTTTTAAACAACATATTTTATTTACGGACAAAACGAGAGACAACTTAAACCAAATAATCAACTTACTTCACGGTAGCTCTTAAAAATTGCTTCTTAAGGTGAGCCGTATATCGTAAGTGACACAAATGACAAGTTTTTTGGAATCTTTGTCGATTTGGGACTTTGCAAGTTTCACCGGAACTTATTTATGATAATACATCGATTGAGAGTGTTTATATGTTGGTGTTCGTTTACCAACTTTGTAGTATTATTAATTTCTTCGTTTTTTAAGATTTTTTTTTGATTTTTTATATGATAACTATACTAAAAAGAAAAAGAAAATATTTTTTACTTTTTATATTTTTTATTTTTTTTTGGATTTTTGAAATATTTAACAAAAATGAAACTTTCGAGGACGAAAGGATCTTCAAACCAAATCAACAAACGTAAACGATGGAATCTTTAACACAAGTCCCCGGCAGCGGCGCCAAAAACTGATTGCAGGTTTTTATACACAATAAAATATATAATAATATTCCAAAAGAGCAATTAAGAACTTTTCTAAAGTCTCTCTTAAGAAAAGCTCACTCTAAAAGATATATATAATATATAATACGTATATTTAACCGGGAAGAATGATCACCCGGGTCGTTTCCCCAACGACTTGTGAAATTGAAACCTTGCTTTAGCTTGGATTATGATTTGAATGAGAGAAAAGATATTTTTGAGTATCTATAACTACTAAATAAAAGCAACAATTAAAATGAACAATTAAAAGCAATTAAACACTTAAACAATTAACGGGAAACAAATAAAACGCGACAATTAAGCAAATAAGACAAAATTAAACTTTAAAATTGCAAACTAAATTTCTAAACCCAAATTAGGACAAAAGAAAATTTATGGAAAAATAAAAATATTTTTTTGATTATTTTTGAATTTATTATGAATTAAAAATGAATTTAATCCTAGAAAATAGCAGATTAAGTCCTAAAAATTAAAAAAAATGATTTTTAAACTTAGAAAAGTCTAAAATAACATAAAAACTTAGAAAACTATTTTTAACTATTTTTAAAATTAAAATCCTATTTTTAAAATTAAAATTAAAAGCTCAAAAATGAAAATTAAAATCTAAAAGGGGTAAAAATTATTTTTCTGAATGTAAACCTAAAAATAATTATTTTAAAACTAAAAACTATTTTTTTGTATTTTTCTAAAAATTATTTCTATTTTTTATGTATTTTCGAAAATTAAATCCTAAGAAAAATCATTAAAAATAGTCTACTAAATGAAAAATTCTCAAAAATTCAGGAAAAATCCTAAATGCTAACAGGAACTTAAGAAAAATAATAACTATGAAAAAGCTAAACAAATAAGCCCTAAAATAAGCTGGAAAAGCTTCGAACTGCTTATGAGTTTAAGGCCCAAAGAAAGGATAAAGTATTAAAGTGTACAATAGCTCACGGATGAGCTATTGTAGCACAAGGGTTAAAACGTTGGTGTTGTGAGAGGGAGGTCGTGGGTTCAAGTCTGGCAAACCCCCAGTTTTTGCAATTTTTTTATTTTTAAAATTTAAAACTGGAACTTATTTAGGACACTATTCTAAGCACTTTTAATAAAACAACAATAAGCTCAAACTCAAAGATAAGCTCTCTAAGAGCTTATTAAGAAGTTGTTCACAGAAATTGAGCTTTTGAGCTCACTTTAGCTTGTTTGGACATAAAAGCTTGCACAAACTTCAAATTAAGCTCAAACTCAAAACTAAAAACTGACCTAGAATCCCTATGAAATGCAGTAGCTGAATCTAAAAAGCTACTTAAGCTAAAAACACTACAAGACTTCTATATCTAGGATTTAAAACAGCAAACTCAGGAATAGAACTCAAAGGGTCAAAAATTCTATAAGCTAAAATGTATAATAAGCTAAACTAAACCCTGAGCTTTTGAAAACTTATTAACCAAAATATAAGCTAAAAGTTCAAACAAGAAAATCAATTATTACGACTTAAAATTCTAAAATTAAGAAGCTAAATTCTATTCCTACTGTTTTTGATCTTTTTTTTGGCTTTTAAATGACTTTTGAAAGCAAATGTACTAAATAGAATAAGCTAGAAATGAGAAAATAAAACTTAACCTCTCTTAAGATATATCTAAAACAAAAAAGCTCACTAAACCAAAACCTTTAAATCCACTTATAAGATTACAACAAATTGAATCAAAAGCCACTGCAGTGTAGACATCAGTGGAACCTATCTGGTGCAAAAGGCAAATTGGCCAAATTATAAAAATGTCAGGATACCTAAAGGGGGGGGTAATCTGCACTTAGGCACCTATTTAGTGTGTCAAAACACAAAACAACACTAACCAAATTATAAGCGTGTTCAAATCCATTAGGCACAAACAGATAAGAGGCACATAAATCCCCTGGTGCGGATAGACCACAATGATAAGCTCTTAAAAGATGAACTAAGAAAAATCTTACAAACTATCTTAAATCTAATAAACATTAAAACAAAGCAGACAAAAGAGAAATCACCAATTCCCTTTGACTATTCAGTGGTCAAACTAGCTATGCCAAACACTCTTTTAGAAAGCACAAAATATCCATTTAAGCTTAGAATTAAAATCCAATATAATAAAACCTTAAAACAGATAATACTACGCTTATAAGCAATCATAAACAAACAATGATTTAATTAACTAATTAAACTAGAATTAAATATTTACACTATTGCGTTAACGTAATAATATTTGATCTTTTATGAATTTATGACAGATTTTAAGAAAGACTATGATCTATTTTCTAACTACTAAAGCAGATTATCAAATCATGATCAATAAGCACATGAGTGAACAATAAGCACAATTAAGCTGAATAATAGGCAGATTAATCAATTACTAAGCAAATAAGCATAATAAGGCATAGAAAATTAAGGACAAAAGAAAGTAAGGAAACTTACAAAGCACCTTAGCTAAATAAAGGTAAGAATGCTTAATGAGCTAATCAATAGCTCTGGCTTATTTAAAATAAGCCAGTATTAGTCCATGGGATCCCTTCCATTATTGGATCCCCTTCCATAGCTTATTTGTCTAAAATGGTAAAAGGTATTAGCTGTGATTTTAGTGGGTTATAAATAATTAATTAGACTAATTACTCTATCCCTAGCTTAGAGACTAGTGGAGGAGCTTAATCATAAGCTTCAATAAGAAACATTAATAAGTGGTCTAAAAGTTTATGAGAGCTTATTGCTTAAAACAGCTTATCAAAACTAGAAACAAAGATTTTATTAAACTTTATGGCAGATTACAATGCTCTTTTAACTGAAATTACAATTTATTAAAAGGAAATTACATTTGAAAGGAAATTCTTATAAGCTAAAAGTGAATTAAGCTAAAAATAAACTAGACTTGGTAAAAAAAAACTAGAAAAAAGATATACAATGTGTGTGTGAGAGTGTGCTATTTATAGCACTCTGATGAAGCTTCCAGACCTTGCCTTGTTGTCCACGCCTCCTTTAATCATCACCATTCATTAATCCAATCATTGGAAGTCCTTTATGAGCCGTTAGATCAATCTTGTTGGATCACGACTGATATGCTAAGCGTGGCAATCCGTATGAGGCATTTGTGTTTGTTCACGTCAGCAACACTCAAGAGTAAAACCAATCATTCCATTGTGCTTTCCCTCCACGTGGCTTTGCTTGAAGGTGAGCTAATGAGAGCCTTTGATATGACAACTTTGTCCTTTCCATTTTGTTGTAGAGCCCTTGAATTGTCTATCCTGCCCATCAATTGTGAAAAGCCCCTTCGTTTTGACTGAGGTTAATTGTAGGAGACGATGAACAGTAAACTGTTCATTGGCTCCTTTTTATAACTAAAAACAGGTAAAAGAAATTTGATCATTCTTCCCGGTTAAATATACGTATTATATATTATATATATCTTTTAGAGTGAGCTTTTCTTAAGGGAAACTTTAGGAAAGTTTTTAATTGCTCTTTTGGAATATTATTATATATTTTATTGTGTATAAAAACCTGCTAATCAGTTTTTGAACACTTAGACTTTCATCTTCACAAAGAAAGGGACCATTTGTGGAATTTTACAAATCTTGAGGGACTTGTATTATAACTTTGGGGTTTTTGTCTTCTAGTGTTGACTTTGACTTTTTGACCAGAGTTGACTGAGGGTTGACTTTTTGACTTTGGCTTCCGGCTCTCGCACACTCTTCCGTTCTTGTATCCGTGTTTGCCCGTTTTTGATGGTTTTCTTGTAATTTTTGTCTTATCTGTTCATGCACACACAAAAGACAAAAACAAGTATTTTTGCCATTTTAAGTATGTTTTTAGTCATTTAGGGCCATTTTTGGTGTTAACGGATATGTGTATTTTACACTTATCAAAGTACGTTTTCAGATAGCCTTTTAGTGAATCACCACATATGCTACTATAAACTAAATGATTTCAAAAAGCAATGTTGGTGTTTATAATTTGGCAAAAATTATGAGCAAGACTTTAATTGATTTAGTACGCTATGTTCTTATCTTTGCTAGTAATGACACATATACAATGGTGAAGCTTATTTTTGGGCTTAGAAGCTTATACAATTTCAGCTTATGTTTCATAAGGTCAAAGTTTCTAGCTTGTTCCGAGACTTTTGATCTTGTATAAGTTCATTATGATATAATAAACCCACAAGACTCAAAATAAGGCAAAAAATTTGAGCATATGAAACATGAGGTGAAAACAAATAAGCTCGTAAGCCTAAAAATAAGATTAAACAAACACCTTGTGTACATCAGAGGCAAAATTGCTTGACTTCCCCTATCCGTGCCAAGATATGCAATAACATAAAGATTCTTACAAATCATAAAAGACACAAAATAAGCTAAGATATATCCTAAACTTAGTGGGTGTTTATTTCGGCTTTTATGTTGGCTTTTGAGCTTATCTGATTTCGGCTTATATTTTATAAGCCCTAATTTTCCAATTTATTTTCCAATTAATTTTCCATTTGGGCTTATATTTCATAAGCCATAATTTTTTCAGCTTATTTTGAGACTTGTGGGCTTATATAAGTTAATTATGATATGATAAACTTATATAAGCCCATAAGTCATAAAATATGCCAGGAAATTAGGGCTTATGAAATATAAACCCAAATGGGCTAACAAACACCCCCTAAGTTTATTACGGTATGATAAAATTATATTAGCCTATAAGTCTCAAAATAAGCAAGAAAATTTAGGCTTATGAACCATAAGCCGGAATCAAATTAGCTAATAAGCCCACATATAAGCCGAAACAAACACCCCTTTAAAATTTAAATACTCCTTATGCTATTAAGCTTATAAAACCCTAACAAGAAATAATTTGGGGAAAATAAAAAACAGTTAGCAAATTATAACAAATGAATGATCTGATCATATAAATAAATAATAATGATACAACTAATAATAACAATTTAGCTAAAGATGATTAAGAGATTAGCGTTTGTATTACACGCGTTTGTATAACATCATTTCAAAGTGAAAAGAGGAAAAGAAAAAGTAGCGGCAAGAAGAGGAAGAGAGACAAGAAAGCAGATTAAGATAAATATGAAGAGGATATGGCTAACACAAACTATTATGAACCTGAGAATCAAGTGAATCGTCTAGTAGATGAAGATGATGATAATCAATAGGATCCGCTTGCAGCTGCTGGCCTTGAAGATTCGGATGCCGAGGATAGGGTCGTTGTACTATCAAAAATAAACCTTAACTAAACCTATATAGATAGGGTAAGAAAGGGTCGAATCCTCAGGGAGTAGGTGGATTTAATTTAAGTTTTGGGGTGATCACTGATCAATAAACGTTTTGGTGTTGAAATCTTAATAACTAAAATACTGATCAAACTAATGATTAAACTAAAGAAATCAAAAATGAAGTTGTAAAAAATCAAGAGAACAATGCAATCCCTTCCAGCGTCCAATACCTAGGGTTGATCACGTTATGGATTATCAAGACTTTCAAATCAATTACAAAGATTACTTTGACTTATTATGGATGAATCAATCTAGGTACTTGTTATGTTTATCAATGACTCGCAATAATAAATCTTATACCAATTCAACTAACAATTGTGTTTTAATGATCTATTTAGGTACAACTTATGTCGATTATGCAACCATTTTTCTCCTTAACTAGATGGAACTAGTATGAATTGCTAACTAACAATAAGTTGTCTTGCACAAACCATTAAACATAATCTCAAATCAAACAATGTATTTCATAAATATGCATGAATGCATTCAAATCATAAATTAATGTAAATATAAATGTTTTTTTTGAACGACAACTTTTATTAGAAACCACTAGCAAGGAGCTAGAGCAAAATTACAAAGAAATCAAATAAGGATACTGAAGCCAGTTATTCCAACTAAAAGTGCGATTACTTCTAGCTCGATACCAAGAAAAAGAGCGCGAAACAATATCATCAAAAATAACGTCTTTTCGAGGAATTTGAGCCATAAAAAGTAGTTGGTTCCTGTAATTCCATAAGCACCATCACGTTACGTAGAAAACCCCTTTCAGCAGCCCTTTAGTTCTAGAACATAACCTGAATGAGTTGAACCAAGAAAGTCAATCCGAATACGAACCAAGAGGCGACCACGTCAAGTTCCACCATCGACATACTAGACGAACAACTTCATTGGCCAAACTACAACTAAATAACAAGTGCGACATATCTTCATGATCTGCATTACAAACCGGACATAATAAAGAAGGAACCAGGATGCCTCGCTTCATTAGATTCAATCGAGTGGGTAGTCGATCGAGATAGACCTTCCAAGCAAACACGTTAATTTTTATCGGGATTGATTTAACCCATCTCGTGGCAGTAGAATCTTTTGGGAGAAAACACTCGTCGAGAAGCATGCGAGCATCTTTGACACGAAAGACTCCTTCCCCATTCAAGTCCCAAACCCATCTATCCTCTAAATTTGTCAAGATCATCGTCTCAATTAACTTTTGAAGGAGGTCTAACTGGTGAGCTTCGACCCCTCCTCTAACAGTACGCTGAAGAGAAAGAGCAACCTAACTCTGCAACTTATCAGCCACTGTATAAATTTTGTTGCCCTCCAAAGCATAAATACGCGGAAACATATGACGAAGTTGAGTATCTTCGGTCCAAGTATCATTCCAGAACTGCGTGCTCGTACCATTACCCACACAAATTTTATAGTGAGAAATCAAGTCTATGCCTTGAGCTTTAAGGACATTAATTTCCCAAATAATAGAGTTCCAAGTCGAAGAGTGAAACGGGGACAAATTCATTAACTTAGAACCATGCATAGATGTGATGAAACGACACCATAAAGAATTATCATGAGAGATGAACCTCCACACCCACTTGAAAAGAAGCGCCCTATTTAAGGCATAAAAACTTGAAACACCTAAGCCTCCATATTTTTTTGACGCAAGAACCTTAGACCATTTGACCCACGTAATTTTCCTCTCGTCGCCTTGAGTTCCATTGAAAAAGTTCCTACGAATGGATTCCATCGAGTGCAACACCGACTTAGGCACCTTGTAAAGGGACATGTGATAAATAGGAGTGTATCCTAAGACCGATTTAAGTAACGTAAGCCTTCCTCCGACTGATAGGGTTTTGAGCTTCCAATTTGATAAACGAGCCTTAAGTTTGCCAATCGTATCATCCTATGCCTTTATAGACGAACTATTACCTCCCACCATCACCCCTAAATATTTAAAAGGGGTTTTCATAACTGAGCACCTAAGTTTCAAAGCTGCTGCAGTAATAGAATCATTTGACGTGCCCACTCCAAGCAGTTGGCTTTTTTTGAGATTAATTTTAAGGCCTGATGACAACGAAAAGCAATGAAGAATATGCATAATACCAAAAAGATTATCGTTAGACCACTCACCAATGAACACCGCGTCATCCACATAAAAAAGGTAAGAGATCGTAAGAGAAGAATCAATCTTGATACCTGTAAAATCCCCGCATCAACAACCCTAGAAAACGACAAATGAAGAGATTCCGTTTTAAGAATAAAAAGGTATGGAGCCAATGGATCCCCTTTTTTCAACCTACAATAAAATTGAAATTCAGAGGTCGGGCTTCCATTAATAAGAACTGAAGCCTTTCTCGATTTTAAACTGCCACTAATCCAAGAACACCATTTGGATCCGAAACCAAAAGATCTTAGGACGTCGTCTAAGTAATCCCACCTTATAGAGTCGTAGGCTTTAGCGAAGTCGACTTTGAACACCATGGCCTGCTGTTTTTTATGTTTACACCAAGATAACAATTTGTTGATGATAAAAGGACCATCAAGGATTTGTCTATTTGGAAGAAACGCGGTTTGGACATCCGAAATAAGATCAGAAATGACCATCGATAAACGAGTGGCTAAGACTTTGGTGACAACCTTGTAAAGGCTCCCAATCAAGCTAATTGGCCGATAATTACTAACGAACTTTGGATCATGAATTTTCAGGATAAGAGAAATGAAAGAAGAGTTACAACCCTTAGAGAACGAGCTATGTTCAAAAAACCATTCAACCGTGACACATAAATCTGGTCCAATAATATCCTAAAACTTACGGAAAAATTCAAAAGTAAATCCGTCTGGCCCAGGTGATTTGTTCTCTCCACAACCCCACACCGCATTGCGTATTTCATCTCTAGATATCGGATTCTCTAACTCAGCTACCTGATCAGGATTCAATTAATTAGGAAAGCTAAAATTAAGCCTACAACGATTGTTACCCGGAGCTTGAAATCGAGTAGCAAAATGCAAACGGAATTCTTCTTTGACACGACAACGGTCATCCATCCATTCATCGTCAACCATCACTCCCTTAATCGCCAGATAAGCACGTTTTTGATTGATGATACCATGGAAAAACTTATAATTTTCATCTCCCTTTATAGCCCACTGAATCTTTGCCTTTTGCATAAAGTCATGAGCATCGGATGATTTGATATCTTGCATTTGCTTCAACAGATCCAACCGAGACAGGAGAATCTCTTCGTTAGCACCTCCTTGGTCTAAAACTTTATCGATGTCGCTCAACTTGGAACTAATTTCTTTGATACGATCCAACTGTTTTTGTTTTTGCTCAGTAACCCATATCCAAATCTCCTTTTTCAAGATTTGCAACTTCTTCTTGAAGCGGACCATCTTGTTTCTATCATCAAGGACAATAGCATTCCATGTTTGCGACACCATTTGATCAAAACCATACAAACTAAATCAAGAATGATACATTCGAAATGGAGTAGCTCCATAGTCGGTAACCACCTCCCGAAGCAAGATTGGCCGATGATCCGAAAGATGCCGGTCAAGGCATATGCCTGAAATATAAGGGAATAAAGAGACTAAACCTTCTGTCATAAGGAAGCGATCTAATTTACTCATTTTAGTAGCCGACGGATGAGACCAAGTAAAAGAGAAACCCTCCAACTGAACTTTAACTAACCCCGAGTTTGAAATGAAGTTATTGAACTCATTAGCCCCTTGCAAGTTGAACACCGAACCCATACGATCTTCCAAGCATCTGACTTCATCAAAATTGCCCATGACCATACAATTACCTTTCCAACGAGTGATAAGAGACAAGATGTAGCTCCACAAGGAACGCTTGCCAATAGCAGATTGAGGAGCATAGATGGAAATCATTAATAACTTCACCTTATTTGGAATCTAAGTCCCATATAAAGCGACAAAGTTGTCCGAGATAATGTGCTGCTCTTTATGAAAAACATTTGGATCCCACATACATAAAATGCCACCTGAATTACCGACAACTTCACTAATAATATGATCGAATTTGTAGTTACCCCATAACATTTTGACATCCATATCAGAAATATAATCCATCTTGGTTTCTTGAAGCGTTAAGAAATTCACCTTATGTTTGATATTTAACTCCCTAATACAATCTTTCTTAGCCTTGGATCCTAGGCCTTCAATGTTTAACGACAAACAATTCATTGGAAAACGTGTGAACTCCTTGTGATCCAATAATGCTCTCTATATCTTTCATACATCCATCCATAGAAAACCCTATGGTTTAACCAACCTTGATCATGCCATCTAGAACCTCCAAGATAGAGCCTCCTTTTTGTGTTCATTCCCAATATCATGAATTTCAGAAGAAAGGTTTTCATCTAATGGCTGTGCATCCTCCAAAATATGTGAGTTTAAACCTTCACTAAAACGGGTTTTACGTTAATTAAAAGTATAAAAACGATTTTATAGCTGTTATGAATAGTAAAAAACTATTCGTCACAGAATCACAAAAACCTAAAAATATGATTTTATGATCACTCGTCTTAATACGAAAGCGTGGCGTAAGAAACGCGAGAAACGGGCTTAAAACGATCGACTTTGTGACTTAGCTTGATCTGTACCTTTCACCTCCTGTTCGTCAATACTCACATTTTCTTTCTCGGGTGTAAAGCCTAGGGGGTAAGGAATACTCGTATCCAACCAAGAGTTTGCCTCGCCTTTGTCATGCTTCTTAAGCAAATCATAAATATTGAAAGGATCACTAGAAATCTCCTTTTCATTTGGTGACTAAATCGGATCTTGCTCATTACCTAAATTATCATCATGTTCTCCAAAATAAGTATCTGAAACACCTTCAACATCACTTTCTGCTTCCAAGTTCACTTGCTTACTAGTATCGAAGTTATTCACATCAGCACCCTTAACGGACTCGTCATCAGAACAGTACACAACATCGGTAATATCTTTGAACACCGGAGACCATACAAATAATTCTTTAGCTCTTAACATAAAAAATTTTCCTTTGATAATAATCTTAAATTTTTCAAGAATATTATCCTCCTGTTTCGTCTTAATACAGATACGTTTACGAGCAAAACAATCATCCTTGCATTCTTCTAGATCCATTACCTCTCCCATCTAGACCCGATCTTATTAAAAGTAGGGTGTGACCAAGCGTGTAAAGGTACACCCTTAATGTCAACCCAAACAATCCGTTCCCTAGAAACAAAGTCCGATTGGGCATTGCATAAGCGACTAAACCAAGATGCAATACCAACACGCTGCATGAATTTTGTTTTAGTCTTGGCCGATTCCAACTCAATCATTACCCACAACCCACCTAAGTATGCAAGTTTCACATTTTAAAACCCCTCGTTCGATAATAAAACACGTAAATTGTTGATTGAAGAGAAATTCTTAACTTCCCCCCATAACATAATTATCTAGGTTGTGTTTCACCACGCATGAATCATCCAGTACCATGGCATGTGATGAAGGTATAGGCAAGGAAATATTAGGTTTACCTTTCAAGGCCGATGCAAAAGAAGGAGCACCAGTATTACCAGATCTGATTGGGTTGATTGGCCGGGAAGAGTGAATTGGAGAACGTTCAAATCGAACAACGTTAGCGTGCAAGTGCATACGTCCAATCCATAAGGTGCAAAGATTACCAACAAGCCTATCAACATCAATAACCTTAATAAAACGAACGAATGCAAAACGTTTCCCTGCTTTCTATTTACGATTGGGGATGAAAACATCTACCACATTCCCATAACCTTGACACGCCTCCCATAGATCTTTAGACGTAGTATTATCAGGAAAATTCGTTACAAAAATAGATTTGGAGATCAGACGTGTATGATCTACGTTACTACAAAACCTAGCCGCCATGAAGGAAAAAAGAATTTTTTTTTTTAATTCGATTTTAAGAATGGAGGTTTTTGGATTGAAGGGAGATCGATTGGTTTGATTAAGATGAGGTTATTGGATTAAGGGTGAGGTTATTAGATTGAAGGGAATCACCGATTAAGATGATAGGATCAAGAAGAGGCGAGATCCAGGTTGATGATTACGATTGAAGGGAATCACCGATTAAGATTATGGTAGTTACATTCATTTTTGAGAATGGACTAAGAGTTGCCCGAGTTTCATAGTTTCTCATCAAAAGTTCATAATTTTTCAGAAAACCACCCAAATTTCATTAACCTATAACGACGATTTACATACAGTGGAGGCGTGGAGCACATTTCTTATAGGGTTTAAGTTGTACAGTAGACACGTACTTTCTCAAATGTGTCAATGTGATACGTGAACTAAAAAAACTACTCATCTCATACCTCTACTTTAAGTTTCATGCTAATAAAGGGCCGATCGTATAGTTTTTGATGCCCTGAACGAGACGATCGAAAAATACCCCTATTAAACGGTTATGCTACTAGGCCAACGGTTCAAGAGGTCTAACACGATTGACCCATACTCAAACAAGATGGTTTATTGACTTTGTCGGTGTGATTTTGAAACGAGTAACAAAAGTTATTAAACACGTACGCATCCTGCCTTAATTTTCATCATCGATCGTTTCTCTCCCACTTTATAAGTCGGTTGTTGACTTATTGATGCCATTTCTATTGGTCTAATAAATCACTGCTCCTCAAGTCGAATAAATATGTAATAAAAATGAAAAAAGTTACAAACTTGTATTTTGGTTTTCATTTTATTGATAAAATAAAAAAGAAACAATCATATCAGTTTATCATGCCATGTATAATGTGTCAAAACTGACCAGATTTCCACACATGTTTTATATGGTCTTATTATATAAACTTTTTTTTTAACGATAACTTTATTAAAGAAACAACTAGCAAGGAGCTAGAACGAAATTACAAAGCAATCAAAGAAGGATGCTGAAGCCGGCAATCCCAACTGAAAGTACGATTACATCTAGCACTACATCAAATAAAAGAGCGCTCAACTATGTCATCAAAGATCACATCTTTCCGAGGATTTTTGCCCGCAAAAAGCAGTTGATTACGAAAGTTCCATAAGCTCCACCAAGTAACATAAAAAACCCCTTCCAGCAAGCCTTTAGGATTTGAGCCCAACCTAATAGATTTAAACCAAAAAAGCCAATCCCAACCTAATAGATTTAAACCAAAAAAGCCAATCCGAATACGATCCAAGAGGCATCCAACCCAAATCCCACCAACGACAAACTAGCCGAACAACATCAGTAGCCATAGAACACTTGACGTGGAACGATTGTTTGTGTCATCGGTCAAATCAAAAAAATCCATAGAGATTGACTGCTTAACCTACCAAAACTCGACGGTACATCGTAGATAAGTTTTGGGCAAATCACAAAAAATTACCCAGCTTATACCCACGATTTAATAACTTTTATTAACATTAAAAGTGAAAATATGTAATTAAAAAAAAGGGTAGCCGGAATTGGTATGAGAAAATGAAGTATGGCGGTAGTAACCTCGTAACTTATAAATCGTCTAACATTGCAACTAGAAAAAAGTTGAGTAAATTAAATTGGAAAGAAAAAAGTAGAATAACTTAAATCGAAATTGGTTATAACTTAGGTACACTTTTGTGCAATTTGCCCAAAAATGTAATGTAAAAGTTTAATCATGCAAAACACAAAAAATATACAGTATGGTAGGGGTGAGCAGAAACCGCACCGCAAACCACAAAACCGCAAAAAACCGAACCACAAAAACCCCAGCACCGCAAAAACCAATGGATCGGTTTTAAGAAAAAAGAAAAATCGCAAAACGCGGTACGGTTGCGGTTTTACCCGTAAAACCGAACCACATAACCCGCACCGCACCACACATTGATTATTTAAAACTGAAAAATGACACATTGATTATTTAATGCGTGTTATAAGGCTTCTAGTGCATATTATCATTAATATTCTTATAAGTCATAAGTGATGTGTGTGTTTACATTAAATATATGCATTGTTGTAATCGAAAAACCAACATTGTAAACCAAAAACCTAAAAAACCGACATTAATTATATAAGTCATAAGTGATGGTGCGATGCGGTTAAATCCCACAAATCCTGTAAAAACCGCAAAAAAACCCGCAAGAACCGAAACCGCAAAATGTGATGCGGTTCGATTTCTATTTTTTAGAAACCGCAAGTGCGGTTGCGGTTCGGTTTTAGTCAAAACACGCAAAAAACGCATCATGCTCACCCCTACACTAGGGGTGAGCAAAAAAACCGGTTGCCAAACCGGAAACCGATTCCAACCCGAAAACAGAACCGGTCAAACCCGGTTTTGACCAAACAGAAATACGGAGTCAAACACGGTTTGGGACCATAAACCGGTTCCAGTTTTTTGGACCAAACCAGGGGTTTTGGAACCGGTTTGGCTTTTTTTCGCCGCCACCGGTTTGACCACTCGGGTTTTAGGAACACGGTTTTTGGACCCGGTTTTTTGGATCCCGACCCGGATTTTTTAAGGATAATAAAAAATGGCGTCACCCGGGAATTTACTTTATCAGATTTTTTATCTTTTTAGATTTTCTGTGGTATAACTGGTATTTTAGATTTTCTTGTGGATAACTGGATAGGATAACTGATTTTCTTATCCTATAAATAAGGGTGTTGTGTTACAACTTAAATCACAACTTACATTACATACAATCCTTCTTAAGCAAAAAAAAAACCTATCCACCTCAATGGCAAGTGAATCCGCCTCAACTACCACCGGTGTTGGTTCAACAAGTGCACTGACAATTCGTGAAATCATACCAACCAATCGAACCCCCGAAGTTTGGAAAGACTTCAACATGTGCATTATGACCAACGGTCAGAAAAAAGCTCAATGCAAGTATTGCTTTCATTTCTTCTCGGAGGGTTCCAACACGACGTTGAAGAATCATATAACTCATCCGCATTGTGAAGTATTAAAGGCGCAGCAGAATCAGAATCCGGAAGCGGGGCAAACGTCGATGGGAAGAGATGGGCAAATTTTCATGTTCAATCCGGATTATCTTCGTGAACAATTCGCGGGGTTGGTGATTCAACGGGGGTTACCATTCAACCACTTTGACCACGAGCAGACAACGAGGGTGTTCCAGAACACTATGCAACCAAGATACACTCATGTAAGTCGTTCTACTCTCAAACGTGATGCAATGAAATTATGGGTAGCGGCTAAACAAGCAACAATTGATGGTTTTGCTAACTTAAATAATAAGGTCAACCTAACAACGGACATATGGTCCGCTCCTCATAATTTGCCCGGTTCTTACATGTGTGTTACCGCACATTGGATTGAACCTAGTACTTGGCAAATGATGAAGCGGGTCATTTCGTTCGAAGAGTTTTCGTCTGCTCACTCGGGTACAAACTTGAAGTATATGTTGGAAAAAGTCTTTGTCATGTATGGTTTGAAAGAAAAAATTATGTCAATTACTTTGGACAATGCTAGCAATAACACAAGCGCCATGGATAAACTAAAATTAAAATACAACCCACCAATGGGGGGTAGGTTTTATCACAGTCGTTGTGTTGCACACATCATTAACTTGGTTGTGCAAGCTGGTTTAAAGGTCCCCATAATTAATCAAATGAAAGAGTCTTTCAAACAAATGTTAAAAGATGTTTTCAAATCTGGTGATAAAATCCGAAAACGCTATATTAAAGTCTGTAAGAATGCAGAAAAACCTTGTTATTCACCAAATTGGGACGTTGATACACGATGGAACTCCACTTTTGAAATGTTCGAAAGTGGTTTGAAACAGAAAATGACGTTGGCGTATTTTCATGACATTTTGGTCACTAAGAATGGTAGAAGGTTTAAAAAATTTCCGGATGAATATTGGGTTCTTATAGTATAACAACACCAAAAATAAAAAAAAAATAAATAAATAAAAAACCCGGTCAAACCGGTTTTAGTGGTTAACCGGAACCGAACCGGTTCCAAACCGGCAAACCGGTTTCGGCTCCGTGTTGACCGAAACTGGTTCCTGTTTGACTCAAACCGAACCGATCTGGTTAACCGATTTGCGCACGTCTACCCTACACTAGGGGATAAAATTGTGGGGGAGGCACAACCCTTCCATGTCTGTGTGTTTTAAAAGTTTAACGTGTTCTTTTATGTTTCAAAATTTGTTAAACGTGATTTTAATTTGTCATTTATATACCAAGTTGACAATGTTGACGGTTTAAAGAGTATTTGAGGTAGAATATATTACTCAATTTTAAGCCATTTTAAGTCTCAAGATTTTATAAGTAATAAAAATATACTTTTGACTTAGGTAAAAAAAAG
The DNA here is from genome assembly GCA_026074375.1 of Tanacetum coccineum. Lineage (NCBI taxonomy): Eukaryota > Viridiplantae > Streptophyta > Magnoliopsida > Asterales > Asteraceae > Tanacetum > Tanacetum coccineum. Next base: position 66,019 of record BQNB010009069.1, read on the forward strand.
GTTACTACGTATTTATGATGTATAAAATTAAATATTATTTCGTGTTATTAAAAAATTTAGATACTCATAGATAATAACTTGAAATAAAATACTAGTAGGTTGTTATTTTGTGTCTATAATATGAACAAAAACTTTTGTGAAACATTATAAAAAATTAATATTAAAAAAACCCTTTATTCGGTTCAATCAGGTTGAACCCGAGTTAGCCAAACATTTTCAACCCGATACTCGACCCTATTTAGTATTCAGCTTATTTAGGTTTACCCGAATAAAGCTTTTGACCCGAGTTAACCGACCCAAATAAGCTTTAATCGGGGTCAGGTTGGGTTTTTTGACACTCATGTCCGTCACTCTCTAAAAAATTGCAATAATAAACACATTGTGAATTTCTGTCAAACAAACATCCGAAAGTAATTTAAATTTTGAAATTTTAAATCCTCAAAAATTAAAATTTTAATTTAAAATTCGTGAACTAAACGCAAACTAAGTGTATAAGTATCGTAAGCAAACTCCACTTTTTGTTATATACGAACGATTTACATATAGTGAAAAAACACTTAATCGTATATTTTGCGGGGGGGAAAAATGTCATAGGTGATAGTTGTGGTTACGGGTGTTTTTTTTTTGAAACGGTGGCTTGCATTAAAAACTAGCAAAAGCTAGAAAAGAAGATTACATAGAAACTATATTAGCTATAGAGTTTTGTAACCAACCTATCCAACTAACCTTACATTTTAGGATTCCTAGAAGAAAACCACAAAAAAAATTGAGAAATAATAAAATCCCAAAGAGTAGCCTTCTTAGGAGGGGGTCTAGAGTAGATCAATTGGTTCTGAAAGCCCGAACCGAACCGTTCCAAACCTGGCATAACCGGATTTCGACATGAACCGATAACCCCAAACCTGTTTTTCCAAACCGGTTCAGGGTTCGTGCCGAACTGGTTCGGCTTACTGTTGACTGAAACTGGTTCCTGTTTTGACTCAAACCGAACCGAAACTGGTTAAACTGATTTTGCGCACCTCTACTGTGAGTGAGAGTGAGGCCACTATTTATAAGAGCAGGTGAAGGTTTCTAGGTCCCAAGAACTCCCAGCTATTGATCTTAACATTGGTTTCTCTAATCATTGGATGCTCTTTTTAAGCCGTTGGATAAGATAGGGGCACACGGATTGCCAAGCTGACAATCCCATATCTTTGGAGCTCTTGTGCTTCTTTTAGCCTTGTTTTAGTGTAAGTTTCCCATTAAGTTGTGTTTCTTTGGATATCCACGTGTCATTCTCTTGTCAGATTGACCAATCACAATCCTTTGATGACGACTTGCTTTGCTGAGCTGTGGCATAGTTCTTAGAATCTTTTGGCCACGTCAATTGAGGGGAAATGGGATTTTTTATCCATCAATTTGAGCAGGGTTAAATGATGAAGATGGTGAATAGTAACAATCCACTTTGGCACCATTTTTTTCATTTATACGTTTTGTGAGTTTGACCCGGGGTAAAAAGGGGGGTTTGACCTGGGCTCGGGTAATTATAAAGAAATTGGGCCGGTGTAATCTGTTTTGGGCTTAGGTTAAAAGGGTTTGGGTTCGGGTAAAATTTAAAAGGGTTTTAGGTTATAAAAGAGATAACGACCGTTAGTCTTTTATATTAAAAGGACTAACGGTGTTAAGCATTTAGGGCTTCTAATGAAAATGGTTTTAACATTAAGGGTATTTTGGGTATTTTAAGGGTTTTTGTCTTTTGTGAGTTGACCAAGGGTTGACTTTGTTGACCTTTGCTAGAAACTCCCGGCTCTTGTACACTCTATCCGTTCCCGTGTTCGTGTTTGTCCGGTTTTGACCGTTTTCTTGTGATTTTTGCAATATCCGTACCTACACATCACAAATGACAAAACAAGCAATATACAAGCATAATTTGCACAATTTGTTCATTTTAGGGCCATTTTTGGTATAAAAAGGATATGTGATTTCTCACATATCAAAGCACTCGAGGACGAGTTCTTTTAAAGAGAGGGGGAATGATGAGGACATGATTCAAGAGCCAGCAGAGGAATATATGGACATGATTCAAGAGCGTGGCAATAGTAAGGGTACTGCAAAAAATAAGTAACCTTAAAGATGGAGACAACATTAATTTTAATATTAATAACAAAATATGGTTTCTATATTTTGTTTATTGACTTTATTTGGTTTCCATATTTTGTTTATTTTAGAATAATCTTGTTGACTTTTTCCTCAAGTTTAGTTCTCTTATGAATATAGTTAAATATAAGGCTTAGGTTTATTGTGTAGTCATTCAATATTCAATAATCAATAAAATTTACGACTTTTAGTCTTTTATCCTTTTGTGATTTGTCTTGAACCCTAGTTAGGGTTTATAGCACGCTTCCGTTCTGCCTCATGGTTTGTATGAATTTTCTATCACTCTTTCTCCACACAACTATTATGTTGATTGTACATGGGTTGTATACTCATATTGGATACTTTTCAGGTGATGTTAGTTCTTGATAACGTATGTGACAGAAAGACATATGTCCAGACGACAAGCATTACATGTACGAAAGACATGTGTCCGAAATACTACTGGCCGAAGAACCACAACAGATAAATAATATGGCAAGAGCCATGTGTTAAATGAAAGCACTCTTTTATCCAAAGATTCTTTTATTCAACAGTTATTGCTAAGGACTTGTCCCTGTTTTTTTGAGCTCGCCTAACGAGGATATTCGAGATGTTTACCCCCACAATGGACAAACATGTCAGGTCCCTATACTAGTCGTAGCGTGGCCATCCAATCCCATAATTTTTTGTCATAATTTAATGATAGTAACTATACTCTTATAAAAGGAAAAATGTAATAAATCCTTTGAAAAGTAAAAACTAAAAACCGAATCAATTCTTGGAAATATATTCTCTCATCAAAACCACTGGCAATGTTAATACAGAATGTATACTAATTAAAAACTAATATGCAATAGACAATTAATAAAAAGTAATAGGCGACGTAGTAGACTATGACTTGGTAAAATAAAAAGAAGACTGTGACGTGGTGTGGTTGGGATGTGGTGAGACTGCCACATCCCAGCCACACCACGTCGCCGCCCCACCACCTCGCCGCCCCACTACTTCACAACACCACCACGTACGAGCCGCCACCACCTCGTCGAAAACCAACCATAATCAAAATGATTTTCAGGTAATGATGTTGTTTATAGATTTGTACGCATATTTGTGTATGTTTATATTTCTTTTTTAGATCTATGACTATTATTTTGGTTTTGAACGGTTTTGTTTATAGATTTGTAGATGTTTTTCATAGATCTAGGTTTTTATATAAGTTATTAACTTTTTCTTACAGCCGCTGTCACAATGAGTTGCCGGAAAAGCTACCATTGAGTCAACGGAAAAGCCACTTTCGAGTCGTCTAAAACGCCGTCGCCAAGTTTGCATAAGAGTTCTGGTATTTTGAACATCTTTTCTATACATATATGTATATAGTTTTTAATCAAAGTTTGCATAAAAGTTTTATTGTTTTTTTAGATTTGTGTAAAATATATATTAATAATTGACTTTTTTTATAGATACAAGTTTTCCTAATTTTTATAGATCTAAGCCATCACTAATCATTTTTAATCTTAATATTTTCAGGTGACCACCATCTACTGTGACCACCACCACTGTCGGACCTCAAAACGCCGGATGTCATCACCACCACTATTTTTATAGATCTTGACCATTAATTAAAATCGAGGGTATTTCTTTAAAGATTCATAGTTTTTATATCTATATCTTTTGGTTTTTTTAGATCGATAGTTTATAAAATATAGATCTATAGTTGTTAAATAGTTTTTACAAATATTTTTGCCCTTTTTTACCAGCCGCAACCTTGCCGGAAATAACCGTCGACGGAAATAGCCACAACGTCGTTAGAAAAGCCGATGACGCCCGAAATAGCAACAACTGTCTCGCCGGAAAAGGTCGACGTCGCCGCCGCTGCTACGTTAGATTGCTGCCGCCGCTGCTTTATAATTTGTATATTCTTTTTTACATATGTAAATATTTATTTATCTATACTTCTATACTATGGGTTTACCACCCATTCATGAAAATAAAAGAATGTTGAAAGTTTAATCTAATTAAGGGAATATAGGAATATTGAAAATGTTCTGCTGGAAGTAATATTCGCTTATTAAAGTAAAGTTGAAAATAATGTTGAAAATGTTCAATATTATTAACTTTATTAAAACCCGGTACCAGGTCACCCAAATGTATTTAACGCAGTGGTGGGTCGACCCCGCCGAAACCGCTAAAGCTGCCATGAAACCGCCGCTTCCGCTTAAAACCGCAAACCGATTGAAACCCAAACCCGAATAAAATTAATTTAAAGTACTCTTCCCCACTCCCTCTTCTTTTCCTTCCCGAAGCATACCACCGCCCCATTAAATTGGGGACAACGTACCTACATATACTTGTTCTTCTTCCAAAATAACAAGGAAAAACACACCACACTAAAATACACACACACACTTATACACGCTTAAAAACCATCAGATGTTTTGAATATTGAAATCCCAAAAAACACAGCACAAAATCATTCTCCTACAACTTTACACCAAAGTCAATAACCTAAATCTTGAAACCAGGTGAGAAATTGACGGCCGATGCTACAAGTGGTGAATAACAAGTTTCTTTAATCAATAAGGTGTAACTGTTCATATATTTTTTAATTTTTTGTTGTTCTTGATGAAGATACTTTTTTGGATTTTAGGTATGCTGACTTTTGGAAACAGTCAAGAAGATAAGATGACAAAAAAGATGGAAAAGATTCAATGTTTTTGGCGGTGATTAGGTTTCCTGAACCAAGAAAGATAAGTTTTTATTGTTGTTTTTGAATCCAGCTCTTATTGATATAGATGAAAGGCTTTAAGCACTATTGGATTTAAAAAATAAATAATAACCTATTTTCATTCTGAATCAAAAAGACTCATTGTAATTATTTTAGTTTTTTTTTCGTATTTTTAGGTATTAGCTAGTTGAAGCTACAAACGGATCTTGAAGAGTCTTCTCCCGAAGCTACAAATGAAAGATGAAAGGTATTATTAAGATTTAATTGTTTGTGTTATAGGTGCTAAATTAATGGTTGATTTTTTTTATGAGGTTAGGTTGAGCTTTTGTATTTGAATAAGTACACAAGCTAAATTTGAAAAGCTATTTAACAACCGTAAAAAGCGAGCTTATGAAATGAGTGAGTTCAAACACTTAAAACAATAGAATAGAGTTTAATGTTTTAAAAAAATTGAATGAATTTTTAAACCCAGATTAATTGGTTAAATAACTGAACCGAAACCCGCCGATACTATGATGTTTCAGTAATTCATGTTGTTTGCTTTCCGGTTTTAGTTTTAACCTTGTGCTGCCACTAATTGTATGTTCAAGTGCAACCTTATGTGCTTTCTTAATCCTTGCTGTCGGGGCAAGGTAAAATGTAGATATTTACTTGGGTCATTTAACATGTCTACCTCTTATGTTTTCCCACCACTTAGCCAATATGGGTGTTAATCGGGCGGGGTTGGTTGGGTTCGGATTAATTCGGGTCGAGTCGGATCAAAGTCAGGTCAAGACTAAAAATTTCATACCCGAACCCGACCAATTTCAACAATAATTTGTTTCTCGTAAAACATAAGGGTGGAAAGGAGGTAGTGTGTATGAAAGTTGTTGAAGGTATGTTAGAGAAACCTGATACCGTGGTTAATTTCAAGAGAGCTTTCGTTCTTCTTTGTTTAAGATATGTCATTTGTGCTCCCTCTAATGGGAAGTTGGGAAAGAAAATGTTGAAGTACGTGGAACATGCTAACGATTTAAAATATCAGCAATGGGCAAATTAGTCATGGATTCCCTGGTGGAGGGAATTAGATCCTACAAGGGAATTAGATCCTATAAGGATTATAAGGCAGGCAAAAAAAAAATTAGGGGGCTCGATGGTTTAATAGAGGTTAGTATTTAAATTTTCTTTATGGTAAAGCTTATATAAGGGCACATTTCTAAATTAAGTTTGTGTTTTTGTAGTTATATTATTATAACAAATTAACGAATAACACGCCCGAGAATTTAATCAAGGAAGAAATAAAATCATCGCTAAGGTTTGACGATGTAAATAAAATTAATTTCAGTTTAATCTTGTTGTTTTTGTTTAATAAGCTAATATACTTTTATATAATCTAAGCAGGAGATCATGAGTGAGAATGAAATACTTGAAATCAAAATGGCAATTAAAAAATATGATCACGGGGATACTCTTAAGAATCTTATAATTAATAATTACAAATTCTTGAAAATGGAGAAGGAAATTAACGAGGACATGGAGGAGGAGGAGGAGGAGGATATGAACATTAATGAGGACATGGGGATATATGAAGGTGTAAAGGAGTCTATGCTCGAGCATGAGGATAAGAAAATTCATGATGAAATGGAGATAGATGAAGGTGTAGAGGTTATGCACAAGACAGTTGGTCCTTTCAGAATCCATCACAACATTTTAAAAATTGGTGATTGTCAGCTTCTTGAAACTTGGTTTAAAAATGGTGACCATAGCATGACGTTAGTTTGTGTTAAATATGCTGAACGATTTGCTGTTAGTAAGGGGGAGTTTTGGAAGACGCTAAGTCCAAACAAACATATGTCAAATACATTGATAAATCATGTCACAGAAGTTTTGAATATAAGACAAATTCTCAACGGAGATGTAAAAAGATGGTATTTTCCTACGGATGGTCGGGATTTCAGAATATATTCTGCGAGATCCCAAGCGAAGTCCAGAGTGAAGTATTATATCAAAAAAGAAGATTTATCATCGGTGAAGCAGGTAATCTTCGTGAACTTAATAGTCTCATTTTTTAAAAATGAAAAAAATTATGCAAAGCACTTAGGTGTATACTAGAACTAAGTTGTTGATCTCATGTATAGATATTTTTTCCTGTCAAAGACCATCATTGGTACCTGATTGTATTCGATAATGAAAAAAGAGAGTCACAAATATAGGATACAGTGAAAAGGGACAATGTGGAAAAATACGAGACAGAGATAGAAAATCTGGTAATGAACAATGCCCTTTGATCTGATCTTTAGCAAAACTTTGCATGTGGTACTCATCATACTTCATTTTGTAGCGTCGTTTCCTGGTTGGTGTCACCAAAGTAAAAGAATTCAATAAATATACCCCGACTCTGGTTGGCGTGCCGCAACAGACCAACGGTTATGATTGTGGGGTATATGTTTGTCGCTCTATGATATAACCTGATGAGGTGATGTAATTCCATACGCATGAGGTATGGTCAAAATAATGTTGCTTCACATAATCTATTGTTGTATATATGCACATGTAAACACTCTAAAAATTGATATTGCGGTGGATCAGCGAAGAGCAAAGATGTCTTCTGGCACTCAGAATCTTAATAACAGATGAAAACACTCGTGAATTCTCATTGAAATAAAGGTTCTGTAAGTTAAAGCAACCAGAAGAACAAAATATTTCATGTATATTAGTACTCTTATAACTAACTGTATTCAAATGTTTTCATAACATAGATTACCTACTCATTTTGACCATGTAACTATGTTTGAACTTATAGCTCAATGGTTTCCCAATGGCTTATGAGTTGATGTATATTGTTATATTGTTTGTTATGAAATCAGTTTTCTACTAAAATGTATGTATGGAAAAACAAAAAACTTAAAACAAAGACAAACATCTGCAGATGAAGAGGTAAAACATCTGAAAAAACAAATGAAACCTAAGATAAGTGGTTTTAGTCCTATATACGCATCTTTGTCTTTGTTTCAAGTTTTTTGTTTTTCCATACATACATTTTAGTGGAAAATTGATTTTATAATAGACAATATAACAATATACATCATATAACACCCCGTATTTTTCAGGTCATATTACGATTTCAATAGTTCTATTTTCTTGCGATATATAACATTTTTACGTGTTTACTCTTATTTTAAAATCAACTAGTTAAACCCTAATAAGTGAAATTTAACCTAGGACTTCTTAATAACGGGAATAAAGCTTCGTTTTAACTAAAGATTTTAGTATTCATTTCCGTTACGACTTAGCTATCCATAAGCGAATATGTGCTATTCACTCACCATAAATAAGTGTGTACTTCTAATAAGTAAACAAAAACCAAACATTGTATTCTTTCCTTGTCTTCAAATAATACACAAGCAAATTTCCTAAACCATGAAGCCTAATCCAAGAAACAAAATTTTGCTCTCCTATAAAAGATAGAAAAGAAGTCGTGTATACCTCTACCCCAATTTCATCAAATCATTAAAGGTTAAAATAAGATAAGATCCTACACAAATCCATCCCTAGTATAACTCTTTTACCCAACAAATAAAGCCCAACGCCTCCTTTTGTGAAACCCCTCAACCTCACGTGATAAATCTAGCTGCCCCTTTTCCTGGTTCTGCTCTCCAAAGCCTTCAATCTCTTCATCCCACAAACAGTACTCAACTTTTATATCCTGTACCTTGACCAAGTATAAGCCCCAAAAATCCTTGCCTTAATTGGGTTAACATTTAAACGTGACTTAAGGAGGAACACTATGCATGCATTACTTTGTGAGTATAAGAAGACTTGCATTCTTTTTGCAAACACAAAGAACACAACACAATCCCAGTATCATCATACTCTCTTCACTTTGGTTTCCCTTGTTCTCTACTTCTGTTTTCGACACACACACACAACCCTCACACCTCCACTTTCTTCATAAACCCTAAAATCTCCAAGAAAACCCTAACTAGGTTCTTGGGTGTTTTGTTTTCCTTGTTGGTCATCCTTAGTAAGGCAGCAAGTAGGGGTAGTTCGTGATCATAGGGATGCAAACAGTTGGGAAAGATCATTGGTTTGGGGTGTTTGGCTCGTGTATACGTAAGGGGTAAAAGGCAGCGTGTGTTCGTCACTCTCTTTGGGCCAAAACCTTCCACGTTCACCCTTGAGTTGTTGCGTATAAAGTCTTTTGCATCGTTTTTCGTGCCACTACCTTGCTATTCCGTTATCATTACTTGATGCGAGTTCATAGTCCCCATCTTACTCTTTTTAATCATTTATCAAATCTCGAGGATGAGATCATGTTTGTTTTACAAAATGGATGCAAGTACATTTTAATTTAAATATTATAAGTTTGCCTAAGTAGCTATAACTCACTATGCCCATCATCGTGAACTGTTAATTGCATATATGTAATTGTTAATTGCATTATGTGAGCGCGAATGTTATGAATAGATCTATTTGGGAATTAACATCCCCGTTCAGGCAAGTAGCGCTTGCTAATTTACCGGTTGGCCGGGAACGACGAACGTATACCATTTCGGACTCATAGATGTTACGAGTTAAACATCTACATTGGGCATCATCATTTATATGTATTTGATATACATATATTGTTTAGCTTCGGTGTCATGAGCTTAGCGCATATCGTAATACATTTTTGTGATATTGTATTTGTTACTTTATTACAGGGAAATCTTGCTATCCGCTTCATTAAATTTATAAACCTATAAATTCACCAACATTATTGTTGACAGTTTAAACATGTTTCTCATGTCAATAAGGTGCAAGTCATGGGTACATTGGATGGTCGTCTTTTGAAGTCATATCACTACAAAGATTTGCGTGCATTACATTTTAGGATATTGTTATGTTGTGAAATCTTTACATTATCAAGTTAAACAATTTAAGCCTATGGGTTTTGTAACAAACCATTTATGAAATCCAATGTATCAGTTTTCAAACGACTCTTTTAGAGGTCGTTTTCATATCTTGTGCTATTGATCTATGAAGTAATACCCCCAGAACATCATATTCCGTTGTGGCCCATTTTGGAGGTGTTACAGATTGGTATCAGAGCCAGGTTATAAAGAACTAGGTCAAATGTTTTTACTTGGTCTATAACCATTTTTCAAACATTGCGTCAGTCAAAAGTTTTCAAAGGGACATGCATGCAAACGGGTAGTGTTGCATCTAATTGCATCTAATATACATGCTTACATGTCATGCATCATTTTAGCATTAGTTAATTATACTAAGTGCTTACATAGGTTATATACGTGTTAATATTACATTACGTATATTACTGCTGGTCTTATATAATATACTTATACGAGTTTATATTATGGTTACAGATTAGCCATGTCATCAGACAACGCATCGTCTACGGTCACCTATACGTCCATATCATCTGATTCAAATGGACTATCATGGGGTATTCCACTTGTGAATGCCGGCGAACTTCCAGAGATGGACCCATACGAGGAGGTTGTCCAACAAGGGTAGGCACACCCACTGTCACCTGCCTATGTACCTGATCCCATGGAGTTGGACGAGCATGTACCGGTATACATTCCAGAGCCAGAGCACCCGGAGTACCATGTACCATCAGATGATGACATTCAGGTCAAAGATCCGCCTTATGCTGATGACGCTTCACCGACTACTGAGTCACCTAGATACATTGCTGAGTTAGGACAGGGTTTGATTTGTAGTCTTGGTCATGATGCCCGGACTATTGCTAGAGTTGCTGACAGAGCAGAGGATGTTGGTTATGTTAGAGCTTTACAGGCTTCTGAAAATAGGATGATGACTTCCATTGAGGAAGTCAACTTGAGGGTCAGCTACCAGGCACAGATTCGCAGGCAAGAGAGTGAGGATTTCTATACACAGTTGCATAACGCTCGGACTGACCGCAGAGACATTAGACTCGAGATTGATGTAGTGAGAGGCCAGAGGACTGCTTACGAGACAGAGTTGCATGAGGTACGCTAGGCTTACCTTAGTTTCGAGGCTCGGAACAGGGCATTATTGGGGCGACTTGAGACACTGGAGACTCACATGAGTCGTATGGAGTGGCAGCGCCAGAGGGCTAAGGATGATGCAGTCAGACAGTTGATGTGTATCTATGTACTAGAGGCTAGAGCTCAGATTGATACGGTGGAGGACACCGACAATAGCTGTTAGTTGTACTTTTCATTCCTAGCTATCTTGTATAGTCTATTAAGTTTTATGGGTAACTCCCAGCTAATAGACTCTAGGACCGTATTTTCATTTTCTGTACTAGATCATTAGTGGTCATTTTGTATTCAAACAAATCATGTATGATTCGACATTATGTTATGAAATGTTGATGTTTTATGTTATGAGTGACATCATCTGTTATTTATTCACTCTTCATTGTGTTGTGGTGTAGTTATTATTATATACCCATTTGAATCGACATTGTGATTATATCTCACGTACATTGTATTCTTGTGATTAATAGAATCATGCATGTAACAAGACAAGGAACAAACGACGCCATGACTCTAGAATCCATTCAAGCTATGATCGATCAGGCAATCCAAAGAAACTATACCCATACTCAGGATGATGCAAGACAAAATTCGGGTGGAGGACTCAGAAGGCCTATGCAACCTGCACATGTCTGTTCCTACACTGATTTCATGAAATGCCAACCCTTGAACTTCAAGGGAACTGAAGGCATTGTTGGCTTGTCTCAATGGCTCGAAAAGATGGAATTGGTATTTCACATTAACAGTTGTGCCATTGACAATCAAGTGAAGTTCACTACCTGCACTCTGCTAGGTGCTGCACTAACCTGGTGGAATGGTCATGTGAGAACCTTAGGTCATGATGCTGCCTATGCTATGACTTGGGGAACTCTCAAGAAGAAGTTGACGGACAAATACTGTCCAAAAGGTGAAATCAAGAAACTTGAAATTGAACTGTGGAATCTTAGGGTCAGGGGAAACGATGTTGCAGCCTATACTCAGCGTTTCCAAGAACTAGCCTTGATGTGCACCAAATTTCTTACTGATGAGACCGAAAAGGTTGACAAGTACATCAATGGACTTCCTGATAACATTCATGGGAATGTCATGTCTGCAAGACCCAAAACTCTTGATGAGGCTATCGAGTTGGCCAACGAGTTGATGGATTAGAAACTACGCACTTATGCAGAAAGGCAGAATGACAACAAAAGGAAGGCTGGTGATTCATCAAGAAACAATCAACAACCCCACAAGAAGCAAAATGTAGCTAGGGCATACACTGCTGACCCTGGTGAAAAGAAGGCTTATACTAGAACTCTACCTCTATGCACCAAGTGCAATTACCACCACACCGGGCAATGTGCACCCAAATGTGGAAACTGCAAGAATTATGGTCATGATACCAAGGATTGTCGGGTCAATACCAACAACAAAAATAATAACAACAATAACAATAACAAGAATCAAAAGGCAGGAGCATGCTATGAATGTGGTAACACCGGTCACATCAAGAAGAATTGCCCAAAACTGAAGAACCATGGGAATAGCAACGGGAATGGCACAGCTCAAGGAAGAGCTTATGCTTTGGGAGGAAGAGATGCTAGCCCAGACTCTAAAGTCATCACGGGTACATTTCTCCTCAACAACCGTTATACTACAATTTTGTTTGATACTAGTGCAGATAGGAGCTTTGTATCTAATACCTTTAGTGCCTTGATTAACATTACCCCCACTACATTAGAAAATCATTATGATGTAGAATTAGCCGATGGGAAATCATAGGAGTTAACACCATAATTTATGGTTACACTCTAAACTTCATGAACCATCCTTTCAACATCTACTTGATGCCGGTCTGACTCGGTAGTTTTGACGTCATTATTAGGATGGACTGGTTAACAAAGTATCATGGAGTGATCATCTGTGATGAGAAGATTGTACATGTCCCATTCGGAAGAGAGATGTTAATTTTTTAAGGCAATAGAAACAACCAAAGGGAAGAATCCCGACTAAATATCATTTCGTGCACTAAAGCGTAAGAGTATTTGTCGAAGGGATGTGATGTCTTTTTGGCACACATTACCACAAAGTAAGCCAAAGACAAGTTAGAGGGGAAGCGACCGGAGGACGTACCGATTGTCAGAGACTTTCCTGAAGTCTTTCCTGAAGACTTGCCGAGTATTCCACCAGCTCGACAAGTAGATCCAAATTGAGTTGGTACCAGGTGCTGCACCTGTAGCACGGGCGCCTTATCGGTTGGCACCATCAAAAATGAAAAAATTGGCTGAACGACTTCAAGAACTATCTGAAAAAGGATTTATAAGACCCAACTCTTCACCATGGGGAGCTCCGGTCTTGTTCGTCAAGAAGAAAGACAGATCGTTTCGCATGTGCATCGATTATCATAAACTGAACAAGTTAACAGTGAAGAACCGTTATCCACTTCCTAGAATTGATGATTTGTTTGATCAACTTCAAGGGCTGAGTGTCTACTCGAAAATTGACTTACGATCAGGTTCCCATTAGTTAAGAGTTCGCGAAGAAGACATTCCCAAGACCGCGTTTAGGACGCGTTATGGGCATTATGAATTTCAAGTAATGCCTTTTGGTTTGACAAACGCACTGGCGGTATTTATAGACCTCATGAATCGGGTGTGCAAACCTTATTTGGATAAGTTTGTGATTGTCTTTATTCGCGATATACTAAATTCTCATGTTCAAGTATGAGGTAAGGCATGAAGAGCATCTCAAATTAATTTTGGAGTTGCTTAAGAAAAAGGAGTTGTACGCAAAATTTTCCAAGTGTGAATTTTAGATTCTAAAAGTATAGTTTCTCAGACACGTGATTGATAGCATAGGCATTCACGTGGACCCACCAAAGATCGAGTTAATTAAAGATTTGGCATTTCCTAAGAGTCCAACAGAGATCTGCCAATTTTTAGGACTTGCCGGTTACTATCGTAGATTTATCGAGGGCTTCTCTAAGATAACAAAGTCAATGACTAAGCTGACTCAGAAGATTGTGAAGTTTGACTGGGGAGAAAAGGAGGAAGCCTCATTTTAATTGATTAAACAAAATCTGTGTAGCGCACCCATTTTGGCCTTGCCTAAGGGAACAGAAAACTTCGTTGTTTATTTCGATGCATCGCATAAGGGTTTGGGTGCCGTACTTATGCAAAATGAGAAAGTTATAGCCTATGCTTCTCGACAACTGAAGATCCATGAGAAAAACTACACAACTCATGATCTGGAACTTGGAGCTGTGGTGTTCGCTTTTAAGATGTGGAGACATTACTTATACGGAACAAGGTGCACCGTATTTACCGACCACAAGAGCTTACAACATATCCTTGATCAAAAAGAGTTGAACATGAGGCAACGGCGTTGGTTGGAGTTGCTTAATGATTACGATTGTGACATTCGTTATCACCCGGGGAAAGCAAACATGGTTGCTGATGCTTTGAGCAGGAAAGAACGATCTAAACCATTAAGAGTTCAAGCCTTAGTTATGAAAATGGGCTTGAATCTTCCCAAAAAAATCCTAGAAGCTCAAACCGAAGCATTAAAACCTGAAAACCTCACTGCTAAAGACGTTGGATGCTCAGAAACGACCTCCTAAAGGAAAAGTTGGAACCCCATGCTGACGGAACTCTATGTTTGAACAACAGGAGTTGGGTACCGTGCTTTGGTGACTTAAGGACTCTGATCATGCACGAGTCCCATAAGTCAAAGTATTCAATTCATCCAGGTTCTAACAAGATGTACCAAGACTTGAAGCAGTTGTATTGGTGGCCTAACATAAAGGCGAATATTGCCACATATGTTAGCAAGTGTCTGACTTGTTCTAAGGTCAAGGCAGAGCACCAAAAACCTTCAGGGTTGTTAGTCCAACCAGAGATTCCAGAATGGAAGTGGGAGAAAAATCTTCCATGGATTTCGTCACATAAAGACGCCTAAGACGGCAAACGGTTATGACACCATTTAGGTAATCGTGGATCATTTTACAAAATCTGCTCACTTCCTACCAATGAGGGAAAATGGTCCCATGGAGAAGTTAATGAAGCTTTTCATGAAGGAAGTAGTCACTCGACATAGTGTGTCGGTTTCTATTATCTCCGATCGCGATGGTAGATTTACGTCACTATTCTGGCAAGCACTCCATAAGGCTTTGGGAACCCGATTGGACATGAGTACGGCCTATCATCCCGAAACTGACGGTCAAAGTGAAAGAACTATCTAAACTTTAGAAGACATGTTACGCGCTTGCGCGTTAGACTTTGGGAAGAATTGGGATAGACATTTACCGTTAGTGGAATTCTCTTACAACAACAGTTACCATACCAGCATAAAGGCTGCACACCATTTGAGGCACTTTAAGGGCAAAAGTGTCGATCACCCGTATGTTGGGCAGAAGTTGGAGATGCTCAGCTTACTGGTCCTGCAATAATTCATGAAACCACCGAGAATATCGTCCAAATCAAAAGTAGGATCCAAGCCGCTCATGACCGACAAAAGAGCTATGCGAACATTAGACATAAACCAATGGTATATCAAGTTGGCGGCAGGGTCATGTTAAAAGTTTTACCTTGGAAAAGGGTTGTGCGTTTTGGCAAACGGGGGAAGTTAAACCCTAGGTATGTAGGCCCTTTTAAGGTGATCGAGAGAGTCGGAACGGTTGGATATAAACTTGAGCTACCATGACAATTAAGCCGAGTTCATAACATGTTTCACGTGTCAAATCTGAAGAAGTGTTTGTCCGATGAATCACTTTTGATTCCGTTGGAAGAACTACGTATTGATGACAAGCTCTACTTTGTGGAAGAGACAGTAGAAGTTATGGATCATAAAATCAAGAAATTGAAGAGAAGCCGCATTCCCATTATTAAGGTTAAGTGGAACTCTAAACGAGGTCCTGAGTTCACTTAGGAACGTGAGGATCAATTCAAGCAGAAGTACCCACATCTCTTCACTATGACCGCATCGTCGTCAAGTGCCGCGTCTTAAGCCTTGAGGACAAGGCTCATTTAATAGGGGGAGACTATAACACCCCGTGATTTCAGGTCATGTTACAACTCCAAGTTTTCATTATTTAACTATTTTTCTTTTTATTTTAGCTTATTTCGCGTAGCTATGCATCTAAACCGCATTAGTTAAATCACGTAGGCACAAAAATCAACGTTTAGCTAGAAATGTCAACTAAACCCATTAAGGCCTTACACGATCCCCTCATATTTGTTATTTAATTTATTTCATGACAAGAAAAGGTTACATGATTCTTGGCCATTTAATTTTATCAAGGTAAAAACCCATTCAAAATAAACTACACCAAAATTATAACTTCTATGAATTAGGAAGCTAGATAAAACTTAAAATAAAAACCTATGTGCTCCTAAAAACTAGACATAGATCTCGTGTGTTACTTCCTAACTCCTCAAATCAGTAACATTCTAAATAAGATAAAAACCTACAAAAATCCATCCCTAGTATAACTCTTTTACCCAATGAATAAAACCCAACATCTCTGTTTCTAAATCCCTAAGAACTCTCATGATATACAACCTACACATCGCACCATCACCATTATCATAAACCTTAGAAGCCCTAAAACTCTAAGAAACCCTAATTAGGTTTCTTTGGGTTCGTCCTTCTTGCAAGTCGACGCACCAAAGCAGCAAGCAATGATCGTGTTGGGTCCTTAAGGGATGCAATAGGCGTATTGCGTATTGGATTGGGGTTTTGGTTCGTGTATACGTATGGTGTAAGGAAACCGAGTACTCATCACTTTCAATCACTTTCATTGGTCAAGTTCTAAACGCGTTGTCTTTGGACCTTGTGAACAAATTGTTTCCTGATTTATAACCTATATTCAATCTTATATCCAATTGTTGTGTGCTTGAAACCTATAAAAATAAAAACCCGTTTTCTTGTCTTTGTGTTAGCTTTCTAATATATAAATCCGAATACATTAAAACATTATTAAAATTTGGTCCAGGTGACTAAAAAGACATGGACCATGCTTAAACTAGGGTAATAGGGGTAGAAATCAGCCCTTTTGTAGCTTGGACCCATTAATTGGTTAAAAAGAAAAACGCATATGTTATGTTATTGTAAAACGCCCACACTTGTAGTTTTGAGTACATTATTCGACCTCTAGGCGTGGAGCATAAAAACGAACCTTAATTATTTTCGTAAATAGGACATGTAATGGTTATTTTGCCCCTGAAATCACTGGTTTTCGTCAAGTAAATAAGAAGTTAGAAGGTCTCAAAGTAGGGCGTAAAAACCGTCACCTTTCTCACTGTTTTAAACGCAGCCAACAAGACATTTTGCTTAAATTATTGTGACACACTTAGCTACTGTTTAAACGAGATAAGGGCTGTTATTTAAAGTCTATAGTACCCTCTTTAATTAGGAGGAAGAACCAACCACTTTCGTTTAGAAATGAGCCCGTAGTTCGCAAATGAAACTGGTTGTTTTATCATAGGTGTCGACAATTGGTCGAACACCTGGTGTGCATGTAGTCATGACATAGTTGTGTACAAGCCGACCTTTAGCCCTACTTTTGACCCCATTAATGATCCCGACACACGAAACCTATAAAAGGAGAATTGTAGTCCAACTGACCTAGTTTACAACGATACATTTATTTCGTCCTAACGTTAGGTAACGAGTCACAATCTAAGGCCAAAACACTGACCTCGTAGTCAGCACATGCTGAAATAAAAACTCAAATATATTCTAAGTATTAAAACTGCCATGCCTTGCAAAACACCCACCTTTAGCCCCATTTTCGACCCAATAAACGACCTTTTTGGACAAGACTTATTTAACAAAACTTGTAGACGACCTGGTCAGGTTTTTAAATCTGTTTTTAGTTGGCATTCTCATTAAGTAACGAATATAAAAACAAATCCTAAAACTCTACGTGTGTCACACGTATTTTAGAAATAACACTTAACTTTTCTCTAACACATTTGCTTTATTTTTGTCACAACTTAACCGATTTATTTAACGCACTTAGAGACCAAACCAAAGGCCGAACTAAACTAACATTTTAGAGTATATGTGACCTAGTTTCCTAAAAGTCTGAAGTCATAAATTGCATACTTATATTTTGACCACATTGATCTAATAAAGTTGACCATTTTATCATGAGAATTCGTTTTCAAACATCATTATTTTAAATGGAGCTCAAGTACACACTAGGGACGATATTGCAAGTATTTAGTTTTATATTCTCTGTTTAGGTAAATATGTATTATTCTTACGTAGGTTGCGATAAGGGTATTATTGCCTCGTTTATTCAATGCCAACTACTGCTATTCACCCGTTATCATTACTTGAAGTGAGGTTTATAGTCCCGCATTTTATACTTATTCATATTATTTATCAAATCTCGGATGAGATCATGTTGTTTTATAAAAAATGGGTGTAAGTACATTTTAATTCAAATATACGAGTTTTGCCTAAGTTCTATAACCCCACTATGCCATTCATCATGAACTTTAATTGCTTATATGTAATGTGTTAATTGCATTAAGTTAGCGCGAATGTTATTATAGATCAATTTGGGAATAACACCCTGTTCGGCAAGTAGCACCATGCTAGTTTACCGGTTTGGCCAAAACGACGGAACTATACCGTTTCAGACTCATAGATGTTAGCGGGTTGAACCATCTATATATGGGCATCAACATTTATATGTAATTTGAATATAACATACAAACATTGTTTAGTCTTAGTGTCATGAGCTTAGTGCAATAACATAATCACATTTTGTGAAATTGTAAATTTGTTGCTTTTATTTACAAGGAAAAACATTGCATTCCGCTTCAAGTTAAATTTATAACTATAATTCACCAACATTATTGTTGATAACTTTAAACATGTTTTCTCAGGTTAATAAGGTGCAAGTCATGGGTACATTGGATGGTCGACTTTTGAAGTCATATTACTATAAAGATTTACGTGCATTACATTTTGGGATATTGTTATGTTGTGAAATCTTTACTCTTTCAAGTTAAACAAATTAAGCCTATGGGCTTTTGTAACGAACCATTTATGAAATCTAATGTATCAGTTTTAAACGGCTCTTACAGAGGTCATTCTTATAACTTGTGCTATTGATCTCTGAAGTAATACCCCTAGAATATCATATTCTGTTGCGACCCATTTTGGGGGTGTTACATAAACCGTATTACAACTTTGCTCCACTGATATGCACTAAGATCAATGCTCAATAAGACAAGCTACCCCCTACGGTATTCCGCCCTCACATGTAAATGGTATTCCGCCCTCCTATATTATTACTCTAATATAATCCTTTAGTTATAGATGGTGTTGGCGATGAAGAAGAGACTAGTATTTGAAAATGTTATTTAGAATTGTACAAGCAAGTTATTCTCAGAAAGGACACATGTGATCGCAAATTCCAATGATCAAGTTCAAGATATAAATGTTTATATCCTATGGTACAAATTTGAGGACGATCCGATAGTTAAATAACTCGGGATCACTACTTTCCGCCTCAATATCAATACACGATTATTGTTGACATAGTTACATCGTTTTGGTCATAATTTCTTCATGCGAACTGCGCTTTTGATATTTTCAAGAAGCCACGAAACCGGGAGAGAGATCTATGACTTTCCTTTGGGAGTCGAATCTAAAATATCAACCCATTACCATCACAAGTCAAGTTAACTAAAAATATAGTATTTGAAAATGTTATTTAGAATTATACAAGCAAATTATTCTTGAAAAGGACACATGTGATCATAATTTTCAATGGTCAAATTCAAGATCTATGCGTTTGTATGCTATGGAACAAATTTGAAGACGATCTTATGGTTAAATAACTTGAGATCACTACTTTCCCTCAAGTAATGATAACACATTGTATGTTGACATAGTTACACTATTTTGGTCATAATTTCTTCATATGAACTGGACTTTTGATGATTCAAAAAGCCACAAAAACAAGAGAGAAAGAGAGAGAAGAGATAAGGGAAAAAAAAAAGAGAGAAGATAGAGAGAGAGAAAGAGATCTACACAAGATCAGTTTCCAGTCGAAATCTAAAATACCAACCCATTACCATCATAAGTCATGTCAACTAAGAGTCTAGTATATTGTCATGGACCCATACATTACAGGTGACAATGGTTAATTCACATGTGTCATGGGTCATGTGCATTAGTTATCTCAAGGTCCGCATAAATTAACCCCTAAGCAAAACCAATAACCTAATATCATATAATTCCATACAGTTGACTTGACACGCGTGTAAGCGTTTGGAAATAAATTACAGTTTAGAATAGAATTCCTTTAGTAAAAGTAATAACTATATTTGACTAGGTCGTATCCTCAGAAAAGAGAGTTGAAATAGAGATTTATCAGTTAGCTTTATAAAAACTAATTAAGCACAACGTAAATGTCTACATATTTAAAACCCTTAAACTCCACGCCTTAGAGTATGGCTGAGCATACAGACCGTTCGACTAGACCGGACCAAACGTATTTTGGTCGGGTCCTCGGTCCGGCATTTTGGACCAATTTGGTCTTCGGTCCGGTCGGTCCGGTCTGGTCCAGTCGGTCTTACCAAAAAACCCAAACATTATGGTTGGTAATTAAAGGGCCTTTA
Source organism: Tanacetum coccineum (assembly GCA_026074375.1). Lineage (NCBI taxonomy): Eukaryota > Viridiplantae > Streptophyta > Magnoliopsida > Asterales > Asteraceae > Tanacetum > Tanacetum coccineum. The sequence continues at coordinate 86,487 of BQNB010009069.1, forward strand.
CAAAGTTAATACTACTGAATCAACTTAGTAGTACTCATATTATAATTACTAGTATTAACTGGTTAGTACTGCCAAAAGAAAGTTAGTACTGCCAGTACTAAACTTAATACTGTTAGAGGACTTTGTACTGCTGCATGAAGATTACAACTGCCAGAAGAAGATAAAGACGTGTAAAGTGATATGTATGGACTGATTCAATGTATATCCTATATAGTTAGAAGATATGTTGATATCTTATAGAAGTTTAGAAGATTTGTAGTTATCTTGTAAAGGACTCCTTGGTGTATAAAAGGAGATCCTAGGTTATGGTTTAGCATTACACACCAATCAGTCTTTCTTTGTATTTATAGCTTCAAGGTTGTAAACCCTAGTACTAGACAGAGTACTCATATTATTCATCATAATAATATTGAAGCTTTTTGGTTATATTTATTGTTCATTCATTCTACTGCATCACAGTTTACTATTACATTGATATTCTTCTAAGTACTAAAGAGTAGATTCCGCGCACTCTTAGTATCAACAAAGTTTTTAGCATAGTTGTCTTGAATCTATTCAATACAACTAACCCTTTAATAAGGTTTGCAAGATCTAGTTGGGATCGACAAAATCTTTAAGTAGTTGTAACTTTCACATCAACAGTAGTAACTTTTGTACCAGCAGCACTAACTGTGTACAAGCAGCATTAACTACTTAGAAAGTTGTCTTCAATCTTCATCAGTAGTACTAAGTTATACTAGCAGTAGTAACTTGTAGTAGTAACATATGCTAGCAGTAGTAACTTATACTAGCAGTAGTAACTAGCAGTACTAATATACAGTAGCAGTAGTAACTTACACTAGCAGTAGTAACTAGCAGTACTAACTACTTAGCATATTTTTCATTAAGATTACTAACAACATTAATTTATACTTAGCAGCAGTAACTAATACCTTAACAGTCTTAACTTCCACTTAGCAGTAGTAACTTCCAAACAGCATCAAGAGGCTTTTAATCTCAACAGTGCAAACAAAGCAGCCCTCCACACAACTTAGGCAAAAACTGGGTCAATACATAATCTACCAAAATCACAAAGATGATTGTTAGTATTGAAGAAAGCCGTCATAGACCCAGTGATGCAATACACAACTCTTCCTAGCCATTCGAGTTTTTCTCAAAAGAATCTTGTCTCATTTGTTACGAAGATACACACGTTATCTATTGACATCTCACTCTGAGATTGTTGATATTGAAAAGGCGGCAGTCAGCTCTAGCCTCCGATTACTAAAACCAAAGTACACAAATCGAGTCTTATGCATTATCCACTTGTTGAACACCATTAACTTCACAAGTTGCAACAAGAGTCCTACGCATTATCCTTGAGATCTTACCTATTCATCCGAGTAATACTTAAGTA
>BQNB010009070.1:0-87881 GCA_026074375.1 Tanacetum coccineum
CAAATATAAAATCGTCCCGTTTCTATAGTCTATTACAAATTACTATTTATAAATCACTAAAGTTCAAAGGTGGGATATGAGGGTAATGTTATCCTCAATGTTGGGTCATGAGAAAACTAAAGATTTATGCAGCCTTATAAGCAATAAAAGAAGAACCATGTACGAATAAAATTTATCATGAAGACATTACAATAAGCTCATAATTGGGTCAAGTGGTATCAAAGTGTCAACAAAGTATTAAACTTTTCAGTTATCACTTATCACTTATCACAATCCTCTCTGTGACGTTTTAAAAGGCCCATTTATTTTTATCAAAAAGACAAAAACCCAAATGATGTAAATTTTCTAAATAATTAACCAATTCAACCTTTTCTTTTACATATTAGGCTCAACTAGCTAAAGATTATGTACACTTTAAACAAAAACAATAACTTAGTTGGTTTGATATTTTGTGTAACACATCTGTAAACCTTCTTAAAAAATTAACAGTCATATATAGAATTAAATCATTCAAAATGCATTTAACACCTTTGAAACCTAATCTGTAATCTCCCAAATGTTATTTATATAGATGAATTTTTTTCGGTTAATTTTAGTTTTTTACATCATAAATTAATTAATGGAATATTTTAATGTACAGAAATTAGGATATACAAGCAGGATTACTCGCGCGTTGCTGCGTGTCATTAATTTTTCGCGCGTTGTTGCGGGGCATAATTTTTTTTGTGCGGGTTTATTTTTTCGGTTTCATGTTTAATAGTCTGTTTTTTTTTCTTATATGGGCTTATGTGTTGGGCTTCATATTTAAAGGTTTGTTTTTCTTTGCTATATGGTTTTTTTTATAATATAATTTTATGGGCGTCAGAAACATTGCAATATTTGTGTGAGTTTATTTTTTCGGTATCATGTTTATTAGTTTGTTTTTTTTATATGAGCTTATGTCCCGCGCGTTGTTTGGGGCGTTATTTTTTTTTTTTTTTTGCGAAGTTATTTTTTCGGTCACATGTTTAATAGTTTCTTGTTTTTTTAATATTTGGTCTATGTGTGGGCCTCATGTTTAAATGTTTTTTTTTTTTTGCTATGAGTTTTTTTTTTTTTTTTTTTAGTGCGTAAAACCCAGTTTATTTGCAATCTAGAGTTATATGTTTGTTACCCCGTCGTTATTTTAAAGTTATTAGGTATCGAAGATATTCCTGCGGGTATTTTTTTATCTGAATACGTTGGTACTATTGCAATTTTTTCTCCTATTTTGTGCCAACCAATTTTTTGTTAATTTTTTTTTTTTAAATTTTATTAAGATATTTCCCACTAATAAAAAAAATCAATTTGGCCGCCCAAATAAAAACCCCAATAAACTGCCCAAATGAGAGAAAAAAAACTACTCTGACGGACTGTAGCAACTGGTACTTATCCTAACAACCCTCCGTTTTGTGACGGATGGTTTGACTTTGTGTTGTGTTTTTTGTGTCCGCATATAGGCCGGACCAGGCTAATAAGCCCCCATCTGTTCACACACATAAGAGGCCCAAGCAAACCACTCAAGAGCCAATCGAATACAATTCCAGACCAATCAGGCCATATTTAAGTTATTGCAAGTCCGAAAGGGCCAGAAGGATCCCCGAACGGGTCCATGACGTCCGAACGGGCACATTACGACAGCATAGTAAACAACAAACGCTGACTTTATTTCAGAGAACCTAAAGAATGCAGACGATCATCAAAGAGGATAACGTCACCATAAACACAGAGTAGATGTAGAACTGCAATGATAAACTGTGACGTCCAACTAAAAGAGATGTCACCGATCAAAGACACAGGGCGATAGCGACATAACGAAAGGGTCCGTCATCTACATGCCCAGAAACCGGAACATCGCTACATGTTTTGAGCTAGTATAAATACCCCTAGTAATTCATCAAAAACACATAAGCTATTTTTACCCTCTTGGTGGGTCAGTTTGGGGGGGTCTGTAAGTAATGAAGTGGGAAGTTGTGGCGTCCTTTTTTTTTAAGGGTTAGGAGGGAAAAGACGAGGTCAGCACATGCTTCTCAAAATAACTTGATAGAGCGTCGATAGAGTATGGTATTTAATATAAAGCCGAGATGAGGCACTATAGTGTATGGAGCCCATCGGCTCCAACATATAGCCCATTCGGCTTATATTCACATACTTACTCTCACGCCCGAGCTTGGTCCTGAGTCAACACCCGGGGCGAGTTAACTGGTGTTCTTTCATTTACTTTCAGGCAATTCAAGACGGAAACTGTCACAACTCAGAGACTAGGACAGACTGACACCGCGTCGAGCGCGTCAAGGCACGATATTTTACCTTAACATTTTGGCGCCATCCGTGGGACCCGTTTATCTCATCTACCAGCTAAGAGAGAATGACGGGACCATCTGGAGGAGGGATGGACGATCGGAACGAGCGAGAAGGGACTCCCCCTCCTCTCACAAAAGAGCAAATCGAAGGGCACTTTTCGGCAATAAAGTCCATAATCAAAGATTACAACCGACAGAACAAGGCTGACCCGATACGTTTGGATTTCGGAACAGACAATATACTTCTAAAAGAGGGACGTGTCGCGAGAGGAAAAGATGTCGGCGAGGAAGACTTAAGCAAGCCTTTCAAGGAAATACTTAAAACACCCCTCACAAGAAGGATCATTGAGTTCGCACGGCCAGAATATGTTATGCCTACCAATATCACGCTGTATGATGGGTCCACTGACCCAGCCGATCATTTAAACCGTTTCTCGATGGCAGCAAATTCAGGAGAATGGCCCATGCCAGTTTGGTGTCGGATGTTTCGCAAACGATTGGACAGGAGGGAGCTAGGGGCGGTTCGAGAGGTCGCAGCTGCACTCAATAGCATCAAATGAATGGTACCAACTAAGGAAGTCATCACTACCAGATTACACCAGTAAGAGGGCAGCTACAAAGACCTCCTGATATCACCAAGTGGTGAGAAGGGCTAACGAGAACCTTACCGGCATTCAAAGAAATATGACAGTGGAAACGGGTCCCTCATCATGGGTGTTTCCGGAAAGACCATGAAGATCCGTCCTTTAGATTAGCAATAAATCTTCCTGAACTGGCAAAACGCTTCTCAAGCAACATACCCAAAACCGTGATGAAAGAAGAGAAGGGTGATGAAAATTTATCCTAGCGGAATAAGCGAAGCCCCACGGAACTCCCACAGGAGAGTCGAGGGAAATTCATCGTCGCTTGTCCCTTAGGACCACGAATGTGCCCCATCAGAGATTGACCTTACCTAACTTCCACAAGAAATGACAGGACAACCGAATTATCCAAAAAGAGACAACAAGGTAAATGATATAAAAACCCTTTACAAGGTAATATACAGTTACAACGTGAAGGCATAGGGTATTAACAGAGCTCCCTATCCCCAAATAGACCAACAAACAAAACAGTACTTGTACTTTCCTTGGATCTCTTATTAAGTGGTCCCAAAGAAATTTTAAGCTATCGAACCCAAATTCAATAGCCACACCAAGACCAGTGGCGAATCCGTTGAGAACAGGCGATCCCGATAAATATTTGTGTCTATCATCAACATAAAAGGCCATCACACAAACGATTGCATACAACTGAGAAAACAATTGGAAATCGCCCTCGAATCAGGAAAGTTGAATCACTTGATGAAGGACCTAAGGCAAAGAGTAGGAAGGGGCCAAGGCAGAAACCCTCCCCCTCCACCTAAGGTAATCAACATGGTCGGAATCCTCTCCTCCAAAGAGAAGAAACGCAAGGACCGTGAAGCAGAAGCTTAGATGAACACCCCTATCACCTTCCCAGGGGTCATATAACAGATAAGCATCCTATGAAACCTCTACTCATAGAGAAGCCGAAGTTGGAAGGATACATCTGGTTAGGCGCGTGTATGTGGATGAGGGTTCATCCGTGGAAGTCATGTTTGAACATTGTTTTGAAAACTTGCCTGCGAAGGTGAGGGCCGGACTAAGAGAAACAAGAACGGACTTGGTGGGTTTCGCCGGCGAGGTGGCAAAACCATTGGGGAAAATCGATTTGGAAGTATGTTTTGGGAATGAAGGTCTGAGCAGAAGGATGTCCATAAAATTCTTAGTCATTCGCGCCCCCTCTCCCTACAACATAATTTAGGAATGGCCAGGTGTTTGAAAAGCACTGCATGTTTAATCCCATCGACTATCCACACATGTCAGATTCCCACTCCGAAAGGAATAGCAACTCTGGTGACCCGGTCAACGATAATCGCAGAATGCAGACTTCGAGAAGAAAAACAAATACTGACGGAGAAGCAACCGGAAGTCCATAAGACCGGACAGCCAGACGAAGGGGCAGACCTTACTGAGCAAATACTAGTTAATCCCTACTTCCCCGATCAAATTATCACCATAGGAGGAAGGCTTTCTCCAGATTGCAAGAACCAACTGAAGACACTCCTAATAAATAACATGGAGGTCTTCGCTTGGGAACCTTCCGACATGACCGGGGTGCCTCGAAGGATCATAGAGCACTCCCTCAATGTAAATCCTCATTGGGACCCGGTTCTCCAAAAAGGAAGGACCTTTTCTCCATAAAAAAGCAAAGCTGGTCAACTAATGAGGTAGCCGAATGGTAAGAGCGTAAAATTCCGCCCAGTCAGTGTAACCGCGACATATATCTCTACCCAGTTTTCTAGTTCAAGAAATATGAATGTGATCATGGAGGATGTATATTGAAATTTAAAATTTTGAACTCTGCCATCCCAAAAGACTATGTAACCCCTTGCCCAGTAATTGAACTGCAAGGTCGAAGCCGTCATGGGTTATTTTCAAGGTACAAGTGTTTCCTTAAGCATACAAAGGGAACCATCAAATTCAGAGGTTGCAAGAGAATAGATGAGAAGACAGCCTTTTACCACAGAGCAAGGGATATACTGCTACATGAAGATGCCATTTGTTTAAAAAATGCCCGTGTGCCATCCTACGCAACGTTGATTGTACTCAAACGTTACAAAGCCAAATATATAACCTATAAGCATATGAGGATGACATGTTATAAAAGCAAAGATGAGAATATCTCCTGGCATACAGTTGCAGAAAACGTTCGAAAAATTGAAAGCAAATAAACATAACTGAATCCCAAAAAATGTTTGTTTTGGTGTAGAAGAAGTCAAATTTTTTAGGATGCATAGACACATCGGAAGTAAACAGGGCAAACCCCAAAATACAACGGCCATATCGGATCTCACTTCCCCAAAAACATTAAAGGAAATGCAAAGTCTCAGTGGAAAGCTAGCGTCTTTAAATCGGTTCCTGGCCAAGTCAGCCGAAAGGGCTCTCCCTTTCTTCAACACCCTTAAAAATATAACAAAGGAAAACAAACATGAGTACCGATGGACCTCAGAGGCAGAAGAGGCTTTTTAGCAGATGAAGAGGTTGATAATATACCTTCCATCATTAACACCACCCTTTCCGAAGGAGACACTGTATGCATACCTAGCTAATGTCAAAGGAGGCTGTCTCAGCGAGTACTGTAGACAAGACCAACAACCGGAAGACAATCCCAGTCCAGTATGTTGAGCAAAACGCTAAATGATTGCCGAAAAAATATTCCCCTCTGGACAAGCTGGCCGCTTTCTTTAGTTAACAGGACAGGATACTAAGAAGGTACTTTGAAGCTCATCCTGTCAAGGTCATTACGGACCAACCCATAAAAAATATACTTAGCAGAACAGAAGCCTCAGGGAAGTTAGCCAAGTACGCTGTGGAGATAGGGACATACAAAATTTCATTCATACCCAGGAATGCTATAAAAGGCCAAGTCCTGGCAGATTTCCTGTCAGATGCTCCGGATGGAGAGGCAGAAGAAGAGTACTTTCGAATGCCCGAAGTACCACCTGAGGTAGACGACACTGAAGTCTGGACACTCTTCACGGACGGAGCGGCCAGTCTGAAGGGCTCAGGAGCAGGTCTCGTGCTAATCGGACCTAGTGGTTTGGAGTATACTTATGCTCTTCGGTTAACATTTGTCAGTACCAACAATGAAGCAGAGTACGAAGCTCTCCTCGCAGGGTTACGCATTGCAAGAAAAATGAAGGTGTCAGGCATAGAGGTGAAGGTAGACTCCAAATTGGTTGCTAATCAAATCAATGGGACATATGAAGCTACCAAAGAGTCAATGATCAAGTATTTGGCCAAAGCCAAGGAGTTCATCTCAGAATTCAAGACATTTTCCATTGAGAACATACCGAGAGAAGATAATCAGAAGGCGGATATTTTAAGCAAGCTGGCCACAGTTCCTTTCAGCCACCTCACCAAAGAGATTCTAGTTGAAGTTCTCAATGAACGATCAACCGACGCTAAGGAGGTGCAAACCATTGTGGAAGAGGAAGGGGAGAATTGGATGACTCCCATCATCAAATACTTGGAAGAAGGAATAGTCCCTTCGGACAAAAATGAAGCACGGTCCCTGCGTGCCAAGATAAGCCAATATGTGATAGAGTCAGGAGTACTGTTCAAAAAAGGATACTTGGTCCCGATGTTGAGGTGTGTGGGTCCTTTACAAGCAAACTATGTAATCCGGGAAATCCACATGGGATCTTGTGGAATGCACATAGGCCCAAGAGCAGTGGTCAGGAAAGCAATGCGGCAAGGTTATTACTGGCCCACAATGCATGCTGATGCTAAAGAAGAGGTAGACAAATGTGACTCATGCCAGATTCATTCCCCGATTCCAAGACTCCCCAAGACACACATGACATCCATCATGGCTCCCTGGCCCTTTTATTAATGGGGGATGGACATCCTAGGACCACTGACACCAGCCAGAGGAGGAGCCAAGTTTGTTATTGTAGCAATTGACTATTTAACTAAGTGGATAGAAGCAAAGCCTCTGGTCAAAATAACAGGTAAAGAGGTGATCCGCTTTGTTATGGACAACATCATTTGCAGGTTTGGCCTTCCAAGGATAATTGTCACAGACAATGGAGCACAGTTGGTAAATGAGCCATTCAAAGGGTGGTGCACTAGATTCAAGATCCAACAGATGAACACCTCAGTAGCCCACCCGCAAGCCAACGGTTTAATGGAAAGGGCCAATAGAAGCCTCATGGAAGGAATCAAGACCAGGATAGGAAGGGAAAGAGCCAGCTGGGTAGACGAGCTACCAAATGTGCTATGGGCTCAAAGGACCTCAATCAAACAAAGCAATGGTGAAACTCCTTTCAGTTTAACCTACGGAAGTGAAGCGGTCATTCCGGCCGAGATAGGAATCCCATCTTATCGAACTTTAATGATACGGGAGGAATACAATGAGGAGGAGCAGCGTTTGAATTTAGATTTGTTGCAGGAAAGAAGAGAAGCAGCTGCCATACGTGAGGCCAAGTACAAAACAAAGATGGAACAGTACTATAACAAGAAGGTCCGCCCAGCTGGTTTTAGGCCTGGAGAATTTGTGTATCGAAGGAATGAAGCAAGCAGGATAGAGAATGAAGGAAAGTTGGGACCAAATTGGGAAGGCCCATATAGAGTCACAGAAGCATTCGAGAATGGCTCTTACAAGTTGCAAACAATGGAGGATAAGGTGGTGCCTCGAACATGGCACGCAGTTAATTTACGCAAATGCTACTTGTAGGATTTATTGTTTTATGAATTCTGTATTTGCGAATGCTAATTAATTAATATTATAGCCTTTCCTCCTAGTTCAAAAGGAGAAGGCAATTTTCCAATATTTGTTGCAATAATTGGACGGACGGATCGCTACCTCCGGACAAAATAAACCCCACAGACAACTAAGTCACAGGGTAAAAATGATAAGGAAGGGCACAGCCCCTCCGGACAAAATAAATCCCACAGACAACTAAGTCACAGGGTAAAAATGATAAGGAAGGGCACATCCCCTCCGGACAAAATGAACCCCATAGACAACTAAGTCACAGGTTAAAAAAGATAAGGAAGTGCACAGCCCCTCCGGACAAAATAAATCCCACAGACAACTAAGTCACAGGGTAAAAAGATAAGGAAGGGCACAGCCTCTCCGGACAAAATAAACCCCACAGACAACTAAGTCACATGGTAAAAACGATAAGGAAGGGCACAGCCTCTCCGGACAAAATAAACCCCACAGACAACTAAGTCACAGGGTAAAAATGATAAGGAAGGGCACAGCCCCTCCGGACAAAATAAACCCCACAGACAACTAAGTCACAGGGTAAAAATGATAAGGAAGGGCACAGCCCCTCCGGACAAAATAAACCCCACAGACAGCCAAGTCACAGGGTAAAAATGGTATGGAAGGGCACAACCCCTCCGGACAAAATAAACCCCACAGACAGCCAAGTCACAGTGTAAAAATGGTAAGGAAGGGCACAGCCTCTCCGGACGTAGTAAACCCCACAGACAACCAAGTCACAGGGTAAAAATGGTATGGAAGGGCACAGCCCCTCCGGACAAAATAAATCCCACAAATAGCTAAGGGTAAGTCAGGGCAAACTACACAAACACCAAGTGGCATAGAAAAAAAAGAAAGTAGAAGAAAGGGCAAAATCCCTTCAGACGAAACATATGGTACATATGGCAAAACCTCCTCGGACGAAGCGACCTCACGGTAGCTCAACCTATATGAGAGTCAACCCATTCGAATACAAGTGGAACAAGCAGATAAGTGAGGAATCAAGTGCGACAAAGGCAAATTTACAACGGCACCAGAATAAGCTACAATTATCAGGCCCAAAAAGGGGACATTTGTTCAAGGTTACAAACAATTCAAAACAAGACCTATCTATTACAAATTACAAAAGCTAAGTCTTCTTAGACGGAGGAGCTTTGGAACCTCCGGAAGCATCTTCAGAAACAGGGTCTTGAAGAGAAGGACCAGTCTTGGACCTTGAAAACTCTCAAGAGACCGTGTCTTTTGAACCGGCCACCTCCGCGGCCCTAACAAGTTTGGGGGCAAAGGCAAGTTGGGTCTGGAGCTCCTCATTTTCCGAGAATCTGTCGCTAGAAATCCTTTCAGCATAAACTAATGCGGAGTCTTTTTGAGCAAGCTGGCCTTCCAGATCTTTCACAGCAGAAGAATGGACCTCATCGGCACTTTTCAATTGTTGTTCCAACTCTTTGATCCGAAGGGCCTGTTTGGCATTAGTAGCCATCAAACTATCCTTTTCGGCCCGAACAACAGCAAGACCCTCAGAACACTGGGCATGCTCCTCGCGGAGTTTCCTATGCCTCTCAGACAAAGTGTTGTAGAAATTCTGAACGACATTAAAGTCCTCTCGGGTCCGAACAAGATGACTCCGCGTAGTCTCAAGACTCTCTTGCAAGGCATGGTGGGTGTCATAAAGAGACTCAAACTGACGGAGGGCGTGGGCCTGTGCCATAGCACCACGGGCCAAGGAAAACCAAGCTCTGTCCAAAACAACATTGTTGTCCAAAAGATGCATCTCCTCTCGAACACCAGGAGGAATAAGGTTAACCATCAAATCACGGCACTCCTCCGGAGTGGTCACTCGGCTCCTCTGGTGGATTCCCCAAGTCGGAACAAAAAGAGACGGAGGTACAGAAGACCCAGCCTCATCGGCACCAGCACCTGCGGAACACCACCTATTAGCAACACAGGGTGCGAAGAATAAAACACTTAAGAAAATAAGCAAAAAAAAAGGACAAACCTTGCGGAGGGGGATCAGGCATAGGAGTTTCCTCCTGGGCAATAGACTTCCCATTATCCGGACGGGTTGCAGCAGTGGGAATTGACTCAGTTCCAATAATAACCCGTTCCGTAGTCTCACTAACATGCCTATCCGGCCCCTCAAGATCAATCTCTTCATCCACATCATCATCAAAATCACCATCTCTATTACCAAGAACCCCTGAATGCTCATCGTGATGCTCTTCATTAAGACGAGTGGTGGTGTTGGCAGAATCATGCGCAGGAATCTCAAGCAAGTTATCTCCCTGAGTCTGAGTAGGGGAAATCACATGGTCACCCCTAGAAACATCCGAAGTAACCGCCTCTATAGTCCGAAGAGGAGTAGGACAAGGGATGTGATCAGAAGATTTCTCCTTACGCCTCTTCGAACTCCCCTCAGACCCACCGGCACCTTCGGACCCCCTGTTCTTCTCGGCCTTTCTCTTGGCAGCAGCCTGCGCTTTCCTTATCCTAGTGGCCACTATCTTAGGATCTGAGGCCTCAACCCTTTGTTGTGAGTCCGTCTTGCCGGGAACTTGCTCATCGTCACTAAGAGGAGTGGTAGTATGTTGAGGAATGACGTCTTGTTCGGTCAAGGCCCCCCCAGCCTCGATAGTCATTCCGGAAAGAAAAGGAAGACGTAAATACTCCGACATGGTAACAACTACAAAAAAAAACACACCAGGTGAGAAAATAAAGGAAGGAATATATACAAAGTCGCAAACAAATAAAGGAGATAAGTGCCCTCTCATTACCATTGCCCTCCGGATCTTTGAACAAAGGACGGAACTTAGGAAATTCCCAAGTGATAGCCAACCCAGCACTAAAAAGCAACCCGCTCGGAATACCACGAATATCAATAGGCTGGTTGGTCAGAGCAATAACATCATCCTCATCGAACCCATCCTTGGGTGCAGGATCACTTATATCCGAATCATGATGCCTCCAGCACATAGCATCCGGAATGGCTCTTCGATCAATAAAAAAGAAACGCCCTTTCCACTTTTTCATACAAGAGAATGTTTCGTTCAAAATCTTACCTCGAAAATCCTTACCGGCCCTTTTCTCGAATGAAAACCAATCCCCTTGTTTGCTAAGTTTATAAAAAACCCGGAACAAAGTTACCGAAGGGACGATGTTAAGGCTTCGACAATACAACTCGAATAAGGTCAATCGGGTCAAACCTAGTGGCACTAATTGGGAGATATGTACATGAAAGTGCCTAATCACAGCAAGAAGGAAGGTCGAAAAAGGTACCCTTAGTCCGGCAAACTCAAAATACTGCTCGTAGAGACCAATATACTCATCGGTCAGACGGTCCATGGTCCATTCGGAAGACACAGCAACGGGGTGCAGATCCCTAGGAATTTTATATTTACGAGTAAGGGCTTTCACATCCGAAGGTTTCATGGTAGAAATATAAGAACCCATGTCACGCTTGCTGGACGAAGAGGCTTCGGCTTGTGACCCCATGTCAACTCGTTCCACGTCAGACATTTTCAAAGATCCGAAGGGGCGGCAACTTACAAAGTTAATAATGATAAGAAAGGTATACCTGATCACAACAAAGAAAAAGGCGGCTGGACGAGTCGGATAACTATCTTGCAAGCAAGGGACGTTCGGCTATGATCTTTAAACTTTTTACACGCGGTAAAAAATAAGTAACTATGGACTATTTATAGGCCCCAAATGGGCTTGGGTTCGTCAAATCATACAAAACAGCTGTCAAAGCTCAATCATGACCGTCGATGGGAAATCGCTTGACACGTGTACACACCGGATGAAGAGACGAAGAGAAGTCATAATGGTTTTTAACCCACTGTAATTATGATTTTGTCTCATACACATCACGAAGACAAGTGGATCCCAACTCCTCATAATTATGAAGTTTGTTTCATACGTATCAAGATGCAAAAAAAAAAAAAAAAAAAAAAGAGAGGGGAGAAAAGAAACGAGGACCAACGTCTCAGGACCCTTCAAGACAAGCACCTCAAGTATGACTTCAATAGTTTACAACTCTTAAAGCCATATTGGGGGGGACATGTCCGCGTATATGCCGGACAAGCCAATAGTCCGAATGGGCCACTCAAGCCCAATCGAATCATTCCAGACCAAGCAAGCTATTCAAGTCCGAAAGGGCCACAATGGTCCGAACGGGCACCATATCCGAACGGGTCGGACGGGTCTGGACGGGCGCACTACATCAACCCGAAAGAAGACAAAACGTTAGACTCGATAAAGAGGGACACCTCTTCAAACCGTTGGACAATAACAAACACTTATGCAACATCACTATCCCGGGAATTAAGGAGCGATGTCTCCAAGGAGTACCGACACCCAAGGCAAAGGCTAAGCATAGGTCGTCTCCTTCATTCCCAAGGTGTCAAGAACAGTATTTCTAAACAGTACTTCAAGTAGTATAAATACCCAAGCATTTACTACTTGATGGGCAGCATTTACTGCACACACACATTTATTACTATAGCCTCTTCGGCTCCAACATACAGCCCCTTCGGCTTACATTCACATACTTACTCTCACGCTCGAGCTTGGTCCTGGGTCAACACCCGGGGCGAGTTAACGGGTGTTCTTTCTTACTTTCAGGTAATTTAAGAGGATACTTCACCAAAAGGGCAGGGAACGCACCCTAGACTCAAGGTACGGCATTTTACCTTAACATTAAACAAATGTAAAGTCTTCTGGTTGATATAATGAAATAAAAAAGTGAAATGAACAATATAACAAATAGCGAAACAACGAAATATTTATACATCTATCTTTAGTTGACATGTTATTACTGTGATATTTTTCAAGTTTTATATATCTTTTAAGGGTTTAGGTCATTATAGTAAGACATTTTCTCTAAGGTTGGGCACTACATGTCGGTCGATCAAGAGGTCGAGACAGTCGGGCCGGTCGCCCTTGTAGTGGGGCTCTCGGTCGTCGTCGGTCGGCGAAGCATATAGGTCGACTGCACGATTTGTGTTGTGTGTTGTGTGTTGTGTTTTTGTTATTTTGCAGGTAAACACACAAACAATTGTAAGTGAAGAAGATGTTTTTTTTTATAAATACGCATTCACACTTTGATCCTTTGATGTATATTCTTATGGTCATTTTTATTTATAAATAACTAATAAGTGTGAAACAGTAAGTGAAAATGTTTTTTTATTTGAAGTTTTATTTGTAATGTTTTTAAATGTGTTTGAATTATTATATAATAGTTTTTTTTATTATTAATGAAATTTAATTTTGTTGTTAAAAAAATTTGAAAAAAGAAAAAAAATGAAGGCCGCTTTGTAGTGGTAAAAAGTCGTTTGTAGGTTGTCGGAGAGAGAAAACTAATGTGGCAAGAAAAATGAAAGTCGATGTAAGTCGTTGACTAGCCTAAGTATCGTTGTGTTACGTGAAATTCAAAAGTAATGACCCGTTTAGTTTGTAGGCGGGTTTAAGATTTAGATTTGGATTATGATTAGGATTTAATTTTAGATTTGGATTTGAATCTAATGTAGAATAGAGAATATATTATAAAAAGAAGAGAGAGAAAATATATATTTAAAATAAAAATAGATTTAGGTTCATTTGGATACAAAGTTTTTTGTGGATACCAGGGGACCAATCTCCACCCTTCATCTTCATCTTAATCTAATGGATAAGATTAAACTAAAAATTATTTTCAACCTTTTTTTTCAAATCTTAATATCTCTCAAACCGTTAATCGTCAAGCGAAAAAAAATATATCATCACGATGAGAATTTAATTATCTTTCTATAGATATCCACTTTGATATACTTTCGACAAAAAAAAAATTCCGTTTTTTTCACATTTTTTTCGACTTTTTCTCATTGAAACTTGCATGAGAATCATATATGATATTTAGATTTACTGTTAAATCATATATGATGTTAGTGTTAAATCATATATGATTGTGTTATGTCATATATGATATTAGTGTTATGTCATATATGATATTTAATTTTAGTGTTAAATCATATATGATATTAGTGTTATATCATATATGATTTTTAATGCAAATTTCAACAACGGAAAAAAAACGAGAAAACAACGTGAAAAACGGAAAAAACGAAAAAAAAAAAATCTCGAAAAAACGTGAAAAACGAAAAAAAACGTGAAAAAAGTAAAAAAAAACATGAAAAATCTGAAAAATTTTGAAAAAAAGATGAAAAAGACGTGAAAAAAACGTAAAATTTTTTTTTGTCGAAAGTATATCAAAGTGGATATCTATTGAAAGATAATTAAATGCTCGTCGTGATGGTATATTTTTTTTTACTTAACGATTAACGGTTTAGGAGATATTTAAATTTTAAAAAATTGGTGAAATAATTAAATGCTTTTAATCACAACCATTGATTTTTTTTTAGAAAACTTTTGGTTAAACTTTTTGCAAAAATCATCCGACATTTGGCAGTCAGGGATGATTAGTGCCAATAGTATCGGTTAAGGATGATTAGTGCCACAAAATACAAACCACAAAGATGATTTTTGCAGTTTACTCTAATAAGAAAACTCACATATCCCCTATACTTTTTAAACAATGCATATAATTGAGAGTGGTTCCTAGTTTCTACCCCTATATTTGCAACCAAACAAATTTTTGCTGTCTTTTCAATTCTAACCCAGCCCAAAGCAGAGAAACAAACGGACCCTAAATGTTACAGACTCTCAAAAGTATTTTAGGATGCATATTTATATGACGTGTCACATGACATATGTCACATTTTTGGAGTATGGCATGTTCTCTACAAGTGAATAACAAAACGCCTTTACAAATTGTAATGTTTAATGAAACAACTTCTTACTTTTCTTTTTATTAATTGGGTTTCTGAGTCGATATTACAGACCAATTAATTTTAAAATGACTATTTTTCAAATAACGTGAAATCGGCGCAAGTGAAACACTTCTTACTTCTCATAACAAAAACATTAGTTCCAAAAAAAACTCAATATTGTTGCTATTAAATGACATAATTTAAAACCTCTTTTAAATTGGCATTTTTTTTGTAAAAGACAATTTATACAGATAAAGAGAAACTTCAACAATGTTGAAGTTAAAATTACTGGCACTTGATCACAAATTCTTAAGTCAACAACAAAACTAGATAACAAAATCTGATACACAAAACAAACTTCACTGGAGCTCCCAAGATTGATCAATCCAAATGTGATATTGTGAATCATGGACACACTTTTTGCTCAATTGCACATTGAAATGCTTTTTTTTAACGATGGTTACCGCTTTGGACCAACAAAAGAACTTATCATTGAATGTCGCCTCGTTTCTTGCTAACCAAATTTTCCAAATAGCATAAGGACCACTTAATTTCCAAATTTTGCGAAAGTTAGCAGGCAATTTAATGTTAAATTTACATCAATTGGATGTCTTTAAAAAAAACCCCCCTAAAAATATATGAAATGAGAACAAAGAAAGAAAAAAAATATATAACACATCAATTGCCGATCAAAACAACGCCGTTTTGATTCGGTCTGATTTTTGGGTTTCCGATTCACGTTGATTTTAGTTTTTTTTCTTTTTTAACGTAGTCGTCTATCAACCTTAAGAGAAATCTTCTCCAAAGTGATTTGTAATCATCTATCAACCTTCTAGAGAAATCTTCTCCGAAGTGATCGGTAACTGAATACAT
This sequence comes from Tanacetum coccineum, assembly GCA_026074375.1. NCBI lineage: Eukaryota > Viridiplantae > Streptophyta > Magnoliopsida > Asterales > Asteraceae > Tanacetum > Tanacetum coccineum. The sequence continues at coordinate 15,332 of BQNB010009070.1, forward strand.
AAATATATGTAAGTATTTTTTATTATCTGATTTAGTTTTTATTGATTTGAGTTTTTATATGCTTAATTGTAAATTCTTGCTATATTGATTTTACTTTTAGGGTTTAAATTGAACGAATTTAAGGATTACTAAATTGAGTTAGTTTCAAATCTAATGTAGTATAAAAAATCTTCATAATTTTTAGTTTTTTTGGGCAAACTGACATTGTCAGGGCAACAAATCCCAAACTGGTGTTTGCAGCCATGGTGGTGTCTAATCCTAATAGTCTGATTCTATAATAAACGATGTTGTTTTATTATAAGGACGTCACGCTGTCGTTTGCAATACATATGTATAAAAGGGTTATAAAGAATTGCCTATGTTCAGACAGACGACGCGTTGCTGCTGAGATTGTTGTTGTCATTTTTGCTGAAAATTAATTACTTGCGTATTTATGGTTCGGGATCGCTTATATATTGTGCTTATGCATTGTTTACCCAGACCCGTATCTTGACGGGTAGCCATACATTTTTAGCCATGGCGGGTGTTTGGTATCGCCTCTATATTTGCATTTATGAGCATCATTTTCAAGTGTTGATGATCTTTCAACTTTGTTCTTTCGCAACGCAGAGGGGTAATATGTCGTATTTATAGGCGGTATAAGTTGCATAGAAGTGGTGGTCATGAGTTATGTATAAGTTGTCGTCGTAAGTGTATAAACTTTTTTTATAGGCTGCTATAAACCGTGGTCATAAATATGTTTATAATCTGTGGTCATAAGTTGTGATCATAGTTATTGATTTCATAAATGCTATAAGCTGCGTTTTAACTAGTTGTGATGATCCTTCAATTATGTTGTCTTGTTGCGGAAAGCGGGAGGACGGTAGAGTGCGAGTATCGGTCACCTCATCAACCTCCACGAGCGTGGCCATGGCATGAATTAGTCCGAGCCAAGTTTATTACGTATATGTTGAAGAAGACATGTATATTGCTTAATTTTATGGGGCAAGGCGACGTCGCCGCCTCAACTTAATTAAATTAGTGGTTTTATTTTGATTCAATATAAATGTGTACTTATTAAGCATGTTATCTTGAATTTCTATTCATTGCTTTTAGTTTTTGAATGGTGGATGCAATTTTAGAATTGGCAAAGCATATTCAAGTTGTTGATTCAATAAGTGGCCGCAGTTAGTTCGAGCCTGCAAAATTGTACAAAATGTAAGTCGTTAGATCAAATGTATCAAACGTAAATATGTTTTTGGTTTATGCTATTGAGCACACATGAGATTATTTTCATTTCACGATACTTTTTGTGGTTTATAAATGCCATGTGAACCATGGTATTGTGATAAACACATTGATATCAATGTGCTGCATATTGAAAAAAGTTACGTAGTGTTTGGTACGTTGTAATCAAAGAGGGAATGCAAATGATTATTACAATGTAATGACAAAATGTTGTTTGTTTACAATTATATGATGTAATGACTCATTACAAGGAATGACTCATTACAAGGAATGACCCATTACACCAAAATCATTCCTTAGGGGCCCCCTCCTTTTTTTTCATTCTATCTCGCAATGGAATCAAAATTACAGAAAACACCATAATTAACTAACAATATTAAATAAACTTTCTATCATCAATGAGTATTTTAGTCTTTTTATTATCGATTCATTACGTCTTACCATACAAATCAAACATGATTAATAACGGTAATGAATCATTACATTACACTACTTATTCTATTACGTCGTTTATTCCATTCATTTAACATTTCAATCCGTCTTACCAAACGAACCCTTATAGTCAAAGAATAAGCAGGTTATATTCTTGGTATAAACGGTTTTGTAATAAACATATTTATCAAATGCAAAGTCTCATGGTTTTAATATACAAAATATGGTATAAACGGTTTTGTTAAGGGGTAAATACATTGACGTGATGTGGTCAAAAGTTACGAGGCAAGCCACGGTCATCTGTGGCTAGTCAAAAATATGTCGTTTGGATGCTAAAAACAGTGAAGTTTGTTAATTGTTTACTTTATTAAGGCAATGATGAAAATTTTATGAGTAAAGTGCAAAATGCATCCATGTGGTTTCGAAATGAACGCTTCACGTTTTCGTCAATATTCGCGAGATTTCATTCATCCGTTCGTAAAATGAGGACACCATATTCCTGAGGGACTAAGGGGTGAGCATGGTGCGTTTGGTGCGGTTTTTGACTAAACGAACGCAAAAACCACACTTGCGGTTTCTATAAAAATAGAAACCGAACCGCACCACGTTTTGCGGTTTCGGTTTTGCAGGTTTTTTTCGGGTTTTTGCGGGTTTAACCGACGCACCATCACTTATGATTATTTAATTTATGTGCGTTTTTGATGTTTTTGGTTACAATGTTATTTTTTTGGTTCTAAACAATGCATATATTTAATGTAAACAATATCTCTTTATGACTTATAAGAATATTAATGATAATATGCAGTTACATCTAAATAATCAATTTATGCCATTTTTTCCGGTTTTAATGCCGATAGTATTGTAGACTTTAGAACTTGGCCTATACATCTTGTCAAGACCTAATTGGTTAGTTGGAATAGACGGTTCAAGAAGGCAACATCTTAGGAAATCACCCAAAAAGCCTATATGTGTATGTGTTTATCGACTTGTCATACTGACTTGTCGACCTCCCCATGTAAAACCTTTGTTGCACTCAATGTTAGTGCAAAATACCCCTAGATCACCTTGTTAAGCCAATCTCTGTTTAAACCCTATATGTTTCGTTACACCATTTTGCCTTAGCCTACCCTGTAGTCTTTATTCTCTTCGTGTTGAAATCTCTGGCTACTTATGTCCATGGTTCGGGGGAATAGGTACGAAAATTTTATGCATTCGTGGAAGACTAATCATTAATGATCTATAAAGACCCCCTATATTATCATTTTCGATATTGTTCATCTCAAGTGGGGGGACGTATGTATTATATCAAACGTTGCAGGGGCAATAATAAAAAGATATAAACTCATGTAGTATTTTCATATTTGAAAATTGATGGTGCAATTATAAGCCATCCATGTGCTAAAAATGTAAAGATGGTGCAACTATAAGCCATCTTAATGATTATGAAGAATGAAGCTAGTAGCCCATTATTGAAGATCAGATTTTCGAACTTAGACTCTTGGACTTATGGATAGACAGTAGCTAGTTATGACAACCTTAGATTACTTTAGACTATTTTTCGTGTATTTATTTAACAACAATTATTGTGTATCCTGTGTCTTATCCTACCCTATATCGTTCTACATCCCGACAATTGGTTTTGCTCGAATGAGGGATTTGATTGAAATCATGTATGTCTATTCCATCGTTATGGATGTGTATATGTGATTTTGTCGCCCTTGTTGGTGTAACGCTTTTGAAAAAGGATTGCAGGATGATTCACCCTTAAACCTGTTTGTCACCCGTGTTGCCTATCCAAGCTTATGATAGAATACATGTTATGACTGTGCAATTGAGTGATCACCCAGAAATGAAACACTTAGATTAGTAATGAGAGTTGAGTGTTTTCGATCCCCTTTTCATGAGGTGTTCGGCTCTGGTGTTTTCTAGCATAAGTAACTTATAAATTAATTTCTCCGAGTTAAATTGGGGAAATCTTTTTATATATTATTCTAAACGGTTCTACTTGAAGGCGAGTAGAAGTCAAGTGGGGGAATATTTGATAACATCAAATAGTTAATACATTTTAATATCAAATTCCCTATGAAAATGCTTATAAATATGTTATGAATGTCTGAAAATGTTACTTAATTGTTTATATATAGTTTTCAGGGACTGAGTGAGCATGATGTGCGGTCGTCGTAGGACTTCTACACGAGAAGTTTTACAACTCCCTAGGCAGTGCACCTAATCATTGTAGTGTAGTATAGGCAAGACTCGGGGTTGTTTATCGTTCACTCGAGGAATAGGTTGGGAAGGCTTGATCACGGTCTAACAGGATTCTAAGAGTTGAGAGAAGATTATTTTTATATTTTTATGTTTTATGGAAAGCAAGTAAATCATATAATTGGAGAGAGGTTTGGTTTTAGCTATTTAAACTAAATATATTAACTACGCTACTGGTGATAACAATAAGAAAAGACTGTGTTTATTTAATCATGTATTACTCCCTAGATTGCTTCTCCTAGTGTTGTTGCCTTGTCACACTTGTGATGATCTATGTAACTATTTCCTAAAGCATGAACAAATTACACAAACCCGTTGTTTACTTAGTATACCGCTAGAGCAACGCACAAGCAAGGTAGTATGAAGACTATTACACGGCCCCTATGAGTACACTAAGTGCATGTGAAATATATTAAGAGTAGATCAACCATATTAGGGAGCAAGGTAGTATGAAGACTATTACCCGATGGTATCCTTTCTACACAATCACGTTTCCCTAGACATATCAACAGCGATGCAGACAAAAGCTAGTTTTCTAAGACCTAACGTGCACATCCATCACAAGAAGCAACACCACTAAGATCTACATTCTAGGTTTCATACAATCATAAATAAACACAATATGAGGTTTAGCCAAGCATGTTAAAGATAAAGCAAGAACAATAAATCAAACAACACATAGATATATTGAATGATTAAGTAAACCTTACTTGATTAAAACATGAACCGGAAGAGGTACAATAGTGTTTTTAGGCCCTAAAATCGTCTCTTACAGCTGCTAAACGAACTAGGGTTCGTACCCTCTTTTTATTCTAAAGTTACACACTCAAAACCCTAAATTCGGGTTTGTATATATAGGAAAAATGTTGTGATGGCGTCGCGTTTTAATCGTGACGCCGTCATGAATAGAATATTCTAGATATTGGGCTGGGTCGTGTACTGTGACGCCGTCTTGAGATATGGTAACGTCTTCTTGATCTTCATGGTGACGGCGTCACGTTATATTTGTGACGCCATCTCTAGTCACTATAGAGACAATCTTGATAGATATTGGTGTAGGTTCGTAGTCTTGTCCGTTTCTTCTCCAAATGAGCCCAAGTCACGTATAATTCTTCCAAATGTCTTCCAAATGCAAAATACCTGAAAATGAATGATTAAATTACCTATTTTGGGCATAAATGCACGATTTTGGGGGTTAAACGGCCCCGAAAAAGTATATAAAAATGACACCTCATCAAATACCCCTACACTTGGGGATTTGCTTGTCCTCAAGCAAATAGGCTTTTCTACCTAGACAATAACAATATGTGGGGTCATTTACCTACTCTTTAAAAATATTCTACAACACGACCTTCTAGACCTCGTAATTAAAAGCAAGGAAAGTATATACTAGCACCTCACATAAGTGTTTGGGATTCTCTCTTTCACTCAGGTCTATAATGAATTATAACATATGGGGGAAACAAAAAATCACACTCATTACCTGTTATAGCATATAAATTACCATAGGCTTGGTAAATGATCAAACCTCCACCGCTAGGTGCAAGTATTATTCATTACTATCTAAGAGGTCTTTATAAAGGGTTATGTTGTGTAGGTGTAAGATGACATATAATGGAAACAGAAACGGATGGGATACATTTGGGTGGTGACTTCGTGTGAATTTGGGGTGGAAGGGTTAGCTAATTATTTACATAAATACACGCTGGGTTGGTTGCTAAGCCAAGACTCGGACGAAGATATACAAACTCTACACAACTCTACATCAATCTCTTTCTTTTTCTTTTCTTATTTTTTTATTTTTATAAATAACATAATACATCACATGGGGTTTATAACATGTACCCCTACACTTGAGCTTTCACATGCTCGATACAATCTAACTAATGACCCATTTTGAGGTGGATCAAAATAACATAGAGATCATTTGACAAACATATAGGGGTATTGACTTAACTTTTCTTCCCCATTCTTCCGCGAAATAAATACTACCATGAATCCTAATCGTCTTAAAACTGTATTTACAAGGATAAGGACTTAGCAACCGTGTACTCAAATAATTAACTTGGGTTATCACAATAGTGTACTAAAAGTGAGTACATATAAGGTAGGCTAAGGCTTTTTGGGTGTGACGATTGGTTTAATGGTGACAATGCTCTTCATTAATAGTCCGAATTAACTAGAAAATTACGAGAACCGTTAAAAAGGATAGGCTCGAAGGGTTGTACTAGGGTATCCTGCACTAAAGGTGAGTGCATGGCAAGGGTGTGGGATAGTTATATGATCGGTGTGACCATCATAACAATTACAAGTTTAAAACATGGGTTAATCCTAATGCCTCTTATCAAGCAAATCATAAGACTTACTATGCGTCTCGGGATTCTATAATTTAATATGCTACCGGTACACTCTCATAATCCTAAAATAACTGATACCAATGTTCTAGAAACGGTAACAAAACCACGCATACACATCCATAACGACAGAATAGACACACATGATTGCTCACTCTTTAACTCGAACAAGGTAAAGGTATAATATCTAAGGGCGAACCTCACATTGTGTGGGTGGAATTTTGAGGGTTTTTATGCTAGTCATATAAATTCCTATCCATGGGACGCTAGTAATACTCGGTTTTCGTTGGCTTGTGTCGTAAAAAAAAAAAATTTGGTAAAAATCACCCTTTTATGCTATGTTTCGATATATTACCCATCTTTTTAAGAACAAAGCAAATGGCAAATGAAAGAATAGTTTCTAAGGCTTATTTTCCCCCTACACTTAAGTTGAACATTGTCCCTAATGTTCTCTAGAAGTACCCATAAAAATGAATAAAGGGAAAAGAAAACAAGGAAAAGAAACGATTACTCCCCTGGTTTGCTCAATAATGGAGAAGAAACATGCGATAACTGGTTAAATCGTCCTTCGAGAATTATCCAATGAAACTTCCTAAGAACTTCCAAGCTTCTTCTCATCAAATATAACCTGTAATCAAAGACAAAGACAACTATACCAAGCATAAAATGTGCGATTTACCAATATACAATATGAAATTAGGGTTCGACTCGATAGATAGGATGAAAGAATTGTTAAACTCATTAGGTTTTGCAAGTTTAAAACAGAAGAAGACATATATTAAATGCCGTGCAAGTTTTATTTTCAAATATAATTAAAACTTTAAGTTTTCTGGACCTGGGCGTTTGATGCCGTCAGGGTTGTGGTGACCTCATCATAGGTGTCATGGTGACGGCGTCGCGTGTTAATCGTGACGCCGTCTCCACAGTCTGTGAAAACAAAATTTTTGTTTTTGATGAAAAATTTCCTGCACTTGATTCCATAAGTTAATTCTTGTATAAATGGCTGCATAAAACCTGAGATTTAACAATTCAATCATATGACTCAAAACTGACACGAATTAATCTAAACAATTCATGTAATATGTTTGAATTTGGCTCAAAAGCTTGATAAATTCCCCTACACTTATTGTTTGCAAAATACATTTGATTGAAATTAAGACGAAGTTAAAGACAAACAAAGCATGATTACAAGATAGTTCAAACATAATAAAACAAACTATGAAGAATTAAAACACACATGACACTCCTAATATGCGAGAAAGGTAAATTGGGTTGCCTCCCAAGAAGCGCTTTTCTTTATTAACGGGTCTTGTAGCTAGACTCAAAGCCACACGTCCTTACGTGACTTCTCCTTTATTATCCATCATCTCTTTTTCTAACCTTATTAAATGCCTAATTCCCCTCCTATCACCTCCGTCTTGCTTGTACTCGTTTACGATAAGTAAGCTTTGGTAATAGTACGTCCTTCCATGGCCAAAGTTTTCTTCATGGGCGAATGGGGGTATGAAATCGGTGCTCAATCCTATAGGTTTTGTTTTCCTGAATATCTCCATGGTGTGAGGCATTTTAAATGTGATTTTCTCATCATTTTGCTCAAACATGACTGTTCCTTCTCCTTTATTGTAGACAAGGCCGGTTTCCTCAATGAAGGGCCTTCCAAAAACCATTTCTCCAAGGTGGTGATCGATAATGCTAGTGGTATCTTCTAATATCACAAAGTCGCATTCGTAGCGAAGCTTCCTATGAAAATCTTTAGGCCTCTTATTCTTCCTACAAAGTTACTAATTTTATTAGGGTTTGATGGTTTCTGCCTTGATCTAAGCCCATAAGTCATGATTTGATTATATTTCCATCTAGACATGATGTTGATTGGTGATTCTAGGTCTATGTAAGTGTGTCTCTTGAAGATGTGACCGACCATACAGGAGATTTTGATATTGTTCGGGCTTCCTACTCTTACTTTCGCCTTTACCCACGGGGGTCGAGGATTCTTTAACAACCATTCATGATGTGACAGTTCCTTCATAGTTGGGAATGAGTTAAAGTTTTCATCATCTTCATCCTCTTCCTCCTCTTAGAATATTTCTTCGACTTCTTCATCAGTTTTGAATTCACTTTCTTCCTCTTTGATCACCTCTTCTACTTCCATGTCGGTTTCCATTTCATCTTCCTCATTTCCTTTCTCCTTTACCTCTTCTTTTCCTTTTACCATACCACCGAGGTTGAGATTGCATGCGTTGGTCGATGAGTCGTCTTCTTCTTCCGTATCATTGTCTGTGCTTAGGATAACAATTGAATTGACAAAATAAACGCATTTTGGAGATGAGGGATTTTTGTTTAGTTCTTTTATAGATGCGGGAGAGAGATATTTTGGGGAGAGCAATTTCAATAGGCTTTTGATTCCTTTCTTTCTGAGTTCCACCTTCTCATCATGGCTGATTGCTGCAATGCTTTTAGGGGCCATGAAATTTCCTGCATTTTCAGGGGGAGATGCATTATTGAGTTTTTCGGAGACAATTTTCCAAAGAAGATTAATTTTTCTAATCGTGTTGTCCAGCTGTTGTTCGAGTTGGGTTCTTAAGTGAGATAGCCTCTGCTCTTGGTTAGAGTCAAAATCAAGTAACGCCTTCTCAATCTTTATTTGATAACTATAGGAGTGAACGAAGATTGATTCGTTATGTGGGTTTATGAATGTTTGAATTCGCTCCTAGTTAAAATTTGGTTTGTCCTTCCAAGTGTTAGCGGCATCATTGAAACTCCTTGGTCCTTGGTTCGAGATGAACCTCTTGCCTCTTATTTCGTTCGCATGTGAAGATGCGTAGTCAACACAAGCCTGCTCGGGGCCTTCCATGCAATTATGAGTGTCGTGAGGACCATTGCAGATTTCACATGAGGCAGTGATTTTATTCACTTGAGTAAGCTGTGTTGAAGCAAGATAAGCATCCATCAAGCGTTGAACTTGATTTTTGAGCTCGATTAGATGGCGGTTGGATGTACTCGGGACATCTTGAGGCAAAGTGATTGCCTTGACAAGCTTAGCGAAATCCCTTGGGTCGTTCCAACTTTCGTTATCATAGAGGGCGAGGTCCTCTAATATTGCCCAGGATTCTTCAGGGTTGAGATCACGAAGCTTACCACCGGCCGATTGGTCAATGGTTCATCTTGTGACGAGATTGACATGGTCATAAAAAATTTAGACTTGGAGCCAAAGGTCTATGCCATGATGAAGGACTTTTAGGAGTAAGTCCTTAAAACGAGTCCATGCTTCGGATAGAGATTCTCCATGATGTTGTTGGAACATCAGGATATCATTTTGTAGTTTTGCGGTCCTTCCCGGTGGAAAAAATTGAGCAAGGAATCGGGTAGTAAGATCATCCAATGTGGAGATGGATCCTGCTGGAAGGCGTTCAAGTCAATTGCTAGCTTGATCGCATAGGGAAAATTGAAATAAACGCAGACGCGTTCTTTCCCTATTTTCACCGTCAAGGTCAAGTGAGTCCACAAGTTTAAGGAAATCCTTGAGGTGTTGATTTGGATCCTCGGACCGAAGTCCGTGGAATGAGCATCCGTTTTGCACCAACCGGATGGTATCGGATCGAAGAGGTACCACGTTGTTCCCTACGGGGAGCTCGATGGTATTCCTATAGCCCTCGTAGCTTGGTTTGGAGTAATCTCCTAGAGTATGGATAGGATTCTTGTCTCCCATGGTGGTTGACGAGAATGGGTTACGAAACAGATAACACGAAGAAAAGATAGTCTACAAGAAAGCTAATATGTGGGAATTAAATCTTACTTGAAAGGATTCAAGCAAGTAGAACTAAGCTAAACTATGATCAATACCTAACTATTCCCCAGGCGGCGGCGACACCAAAAACTTGATGTGTTGTCGTCGTAGGACTTCTACACGAGAAGTTTTACAACTCCCTAGGCAGTGCACCTAATCGTTGTAGTGTAGTATAGGCAAGACTCGGGGTTGTTTATCGTTCACTCGAGGAATAGGTTGGGAAGGCTTGATCACGGTCTAACCGAATTCTAAGGGTTGAGAGAAGATTATTTTTGTGTTTTTATGTTTTATGGAAAGCAAGTAAATCATATAATTAGAGAGAGGTTTGGTTTTAGCTATTTAAACTCAATATATTAACTACGCTACTGGTGATAACAATAAGATAAAAGACTGTGTTTATTTAATCATGTATTACTCCCTAGATTGCTTCTCCTAGTGTTGTTGCCTTGTCACACTTGTGATGATCTGTGTAACTATTTCCTAAAGCATGAACGAATTACACGAACCCGCCGTCTACTTAGTATGCCGCTAGAGCAACGCACAAGCAAGGTAGTATAAAGACTATTACACGGCCCCTAGGAGTACACTAAGTGCATGTGAAATATATTAAGAGTGGATCAACCATATTAGGGAGCAAGGTAGTATGAAGACTATTACCCGATGGTAACCTTTCTATACAATCACGTTTCCCTAGACATATCAATAGCGATGCAGACAAAAGCTAGTTTTCTAAGACCTAACGTGCACATCCATCACAAGAAGCAACATCACTAAGATCTACATTCTAGGTTTCATACAATCATATATAAACACAATAGGAGGTTTAGCCAAGCATGTTAAAGATAAAGCAAGAACAATAAATCAAACAACACATAGACATATTGAATGATTAAGTAAACCTTACTTGATTAAAACATGAATCGGAAGAGATACAATAGGGTTTTAGGCCCTAAAATCGTCTCTTACAGCTGCTAAACGAACTAGGGTTCGTACCCTCTTTTTATTCTAAAGTTACACACTCAAAACCCTAAATTCGGGTTTGTATATATAGGAAAAACGCTATGATGGCATCGCGTTTTAATCATGACGCCATCATGAATAAAATATTCTAGATATTAGGTTGGGTCGTGTACTATGACGCCGTCTTGAGATATGGTGACGCCGTATTGATCTTCGTGGTAACGGCGTCATGTTATATTTGTGCCATCGTCTCCAGCCACTATAGAGACATTCTTGATAGATGTTGGTGTAGGTTCGTAGTCTTGCCATTTCTTCTTCTAAATAAAAAAAAAATGAGCCCAAGTCACGTGTATTTCTTCCAAATGCTAAATACCTGAAAAGGAACGATTAAGTACCTATTTTGGGGACTAAGTGAGCATTTTAGTAAAAGACGTGGGATTTGGACATAAATGTACTAAAGTGAAGAGTTCAAGGCAGTTTACGGCGTAACACCCCCGAGGGATTACGCCGTAACATATTCTAATGAAGAAATGAGTCATCGCACCTTTTACGGCGTAAAGCATCTCCTACTTTACGCCGTAACATTCAAAATTCATAGAAGATGATTTATCTGAGTCAGCGTTATGGTGTAACATAGGCGACAAGGTTACACCGTAATTAGCCTAGAAGATTGGAAGCCTACGTAGCAAGGTTACGGCGTAACATCTCATAAAGGTTACATCGTAACAGTTTCGATTTATATAAATAGATCCCTCATCCGGCTCATTCAGCATCACTCACTTCCACAACTCACTACACAGCCAAAAGGGGTGATCCAAGCCCCCAAGGTTCGAAGCATTTAGTCAGAAGGTCCAAGGGAGAAGTCACTTTACTTAATACTTGTATTTAATCGTTCATAACATTCACTGTAAGAACAATGATGATTCAATCCATGATTACTTTCATTAATTCTTGCATTTCTGTTACCATGAGCGGCTAAACACTCTAAGTGTTGGCCTAACCATGTATTTACTATTGTTATGATTAATGTTTCCTATTCAATTATGATACTATTAGATATCCTAATAGCCTTTCATTGATCCCTGTGTTTTGGTAGTATAGCGGGTGGCTTAGATCTTGTTAATCATGATATTAGACTTACCATGTTGAACCTGGAATTAGTGGGGTACTAGGGTAGCTTGACACCTATCTTTAGTGTAGGAATTAACCAAATTACCGCCTTTGCCATATTAAATACTTAAAAATGCAGGAACTCTTTTAGAGAGGGTTAATAATCGGTTTAGATTATAGATTGGTCTTAAGGGTAGTTGAGAATTAACCACTACAAACTTGGATGCCCTGCTCGTGTGATTGTAGGGGAATGTGGGATTGCATAGTAAGTATAGGACAGACCTCAAATGCCAATTCGGGTTTGTCGATATTAGAACTACTAATGAAACTTATAATTGAACATTGCACAAGAAAATGTAATCATAGCATTAGTAACGAAATGGTTAGGCTAGCACGCTTTTCTCCCTGAATTCTTCTATCACTTTACTTTACTGCATTTACTTTTCTGTAGTTATTAAAATCATCTTAAAAACATTTTCAAAAGTGACATAATCAAATTAAAACTAGTAAACCTTAGCTTTTAGGACGACCTCAGATTTACCAAGCTACTGCACTATATACGACCGGGTTCTCTGCCCGTTAGTGCGTGCATCGGTAGACGAGTTGTATAAATTTAAAACTTGTCATATATTTATTTAAAACAATTTTACGCATAAGAAAGCTTTCTCAAAGTCTACTTTAAAGATCATAAGTTGTTTCTTGCGTTTGCAGTGCCAAGCCATAACATCATTTAAGATAAGAGGACCGTCAAGGATATTTCTACCCTTAATGAAAGTTGATTGCTCCGGACTAACACAACTTCCAATCACCATACTAAGCCTATTAGCTAAGATTTTTCCAATAATTTTATATTGGCACCCTATTAGACTAATAGGGCGAAAGTCCGTAACGAGCGTGGCATTAAAGACTTTTACGAAAATGCGCCACAAATTTAACTTTGATATTATTAGGTTCTTCAACTCATTCTCCATCCTTTAGAATGCCTTTAATCGCTAGTTAGCGTCGCTTTTTCTTTAACGTAGCATGAAAGAAACTAGAATTTTCGTCCCCTTCCATGGCCCACTTGATCCTAGCTTTTTGAGCTATCATTGGCTTCTAAATGGTCTAATTCTCCCAGAATCTGAGTGGACTAACGTCGATTTAAAAGATCTAGCTCGTTAGCACATCCTTGATCAATTTTAACATCAATATAGGCGAGGCGCAAAAAATGGTCTTTCTTAAGGCTAAGAGAAACAAATCTTTTAGAGGCGATCCATTCGCGAATAACTCGCTTGAGGTTTTGGAGCTTTTTCTTAAACGAGATCAGCCCATTAACTTCAAAAATACCATCATTGTTCAAAGTGTCCACAACCAATTTATGAAAGCCCTCCAACTTTAGCCAATAATGGAAGAATAAAAAAGGGATAGGACCAAAATCCACCGCATGTTCTTTGAGAAGAATAGGACGATGGTCCGGGCTGCCTTTCTCTAAAACAAGACCTAATGTATGAGGGAATTTATCAAAGAAACTTTTCGAGACTAGGAACCGATCAAGCTTGCTCATTTTAGATCCCCATTTGTCAGTCCACGTGAAATTATATCCACCCAAGGGAACATCAATAAGAGAAGAATTTGTGATAAAGGATTTGAAAATCGCAGCTTGCCTTTCATTAAAGTAAGAACCGAATCTCTCCCCAGCCTACCGAACTTCATTAAAGTCTCCCAAAGCTACCAAGATCCCATCCCAATTATCAATCAGATTAGCCATAAAGGACCATGAAGCAATCTTACCGGATAGATTCTAATGAGCATAGACCGCAATCTACATAATCCGAACATCATTCAGAATCCAAAGGCCTTCAACAGCCACATAGTTCTCATTACATAAAATTCTAGTTTTTTAAAAACTAAGTTATTCCAAAGACAAATGATACCACCCGACATTCCTCTAGCGGACATAGAAGCAAAATTAAAATGAGTATTGCCCCACACTTGACGGAGCATCCATAAATCAATATGAACCATTTTAGTCTCATGTAAAGCTAAAAAGTTAACCTTGTGAGTATTACATAAATCACGAACCCATCTCCTCTTATTAAGGTCTCCAAAACCTTAAACATTGATAGAAAGAGAATTCATCTATCCACTGTAATTTCTCCATTATTAGCAATAAAAGTAGCAAGAGGGTTTTTACAACCCTCCATATTAAGGCCCAAAGCCAAACCAACTTTTATCATTTCCTCCAATCTCTCAACCAAGGAAAAACCAATTTGCTTGTGAGAATCACTAAGGGGTTGATTATTAACCGATTCTGAACCCGAAGGTTAGTTAAGTTTTCGAACATCAGAATTAGTTGCATGCTGATTATTATTAAGGGCTGGTGAAAAACCTAGAGGGAATTCAGGGGTCATTGAGCACTTCGATTCAAATGCCTTTCCATTCTTCTTATTGATGAGAGATTCTAGCCCAAATGGATCACTATTAAGAGGTTCGACTTCTTGTGGTTCAACATCAGAACCCTTGAAAATATGGGGTTCCTCTACTGTATTATTATGAGCCTTTTCGTGCTCTTCAACAAACTTGACATGAGCATCTCCTATATCGTTAGGAATATCCGCATGTAATTCAACATCATTCTCCTTGAGTTTACCTTCTTCATCTTGATCTTGATTATAAGAACCCATAGAGCCCTCTTCATCTTTGCATGAATCCCCATCCACAAAAGAAGGCGTCCAACTGCATAATTCTCTAACCCGAATGGCGTAGGTAACCTTCTTAAGAGACACCATCATGGTAGCAAAAATCAACTGAGAGTGAGTAGACTTAATACAAATGTGTTTACTAAGTCTATTACACGAATTCGAATCATCGCAGAATAGCACTTCGCCCCACATGCTTCCAATTGAATTGAACGTGTCATTATTCCATGCACGAAGAGGCACACCTTCTATCTCAAGCCAAACCAGCCTTTCTTTCACCACAAAATCATCATACCATGGTTTTAGCGAAGAGAACCATGACAATATTCCTATGTGTTTAAGAAACTTATTTTTGGAATCAACTGTTCTAAATTCGAACAAAACCCATAACCTATCCAAGTATTTGATATCCACTTTTAGAAAACCCTCACAACGGCTCAAAGTGCGAGCATTAGCAATATAGCGAAGATCTTTATAACAACCAAGAATAGCCAGAGGAAAATCATTTGAGCTGCATACTTGTAAATTAATCACAGACTCGTGTTCACCATAATCATCAACAACAACTTTTGAACCCTCTTTCCTTCATCAATGGAGGCCTTAACAACGTTAAAATATGAAGTAGCTTTATTGGAAGATTGGAAGCGATCACTATTGACAACTGGAGTATCAACCTTAACACCTGCATGAGAAGTTTTCCCGACCGCATTCCTATCGAACCTAGCCACATTTGCATGCAAACGCAATTTCCCAATCCAAACTTTAGACAACGAATATTATGTAGCGAATTGGACGCCTTGATATATCGACAAAAAGCAACATCTACTAATCTTCTTTCCAATTGGCAATATAAACATCCTATATGACCCCACCTTGCCACATATGTTCCAAAGTTCACGAACCGTTAAATGCGAAGGAAAATTAAAAACATACAAAATTAATGAAATTTTCGCCAAATCATCCACATTAGATTTCTGAGTTTGAGAAGAACTAAGTCTTTCAAACACTGATCGACGATTCCTCCTATTAACCACATGCCAATCACTATCACCCATTGAAAACGACAAAAAACGACAAAATCACCAAGGATTTTATAAACAACAAAAAAACACCTAGGGTTTAAACTAGGGTTTTTAGAAAGAAAAACAGGAAACGACAAGCGACAAAAGAAAGAAAATAAAACCCTAATTCAACAAACCGATCCTTATGGTTCCAAAGCAATCGTCATGTAAGAAACTTCGATATGAGATCGATCAACAAGTGATACTACTCGAATAACAGGGCCTTAGCAAGAGTATGACAGATGGAAGGTAATAGATCGGATGAGAATTAAACTTTTTTTAGGAGGAGCGTCGCCGCCGGCCATTCATTTAAACTAGCATTTTTTAAAAAGAAGTATTGTCAAATATATTTCACTTTGGCATTGCATTCACAAGTGTTATTTATGGAATAGCTTAAGATTTGTTTGCGCGCTCATAAACAAACCGGCAATTTAGTTTGTATCCTCTTCTAATTGTTCATGCCTAATTCGAATATATTTGAGATTTGGACTTTGATTTACTAATATTTTTGATTTAGGCTTGAATTTAATAATATTTATCACTCATATAATTATAAAATATGATATAAATCTATACAAAAATTTGCCCCCTTAAGTCACGCCTTAAAACGCTATGTCGACACGCCTCACGCTAAAGCTTGAGGCTTGGCAATGCTGCTACATCACGTCTCACGCTAATTATAACCTTGATGATTACTATTTAAAGTTTATAAGAACATACAGAAAAATAACTTCTTTTAATTACGTATAATGTGTAAAACATGAAATTTAATAGTTAAGTTTAGAAAACATAGCCTTAATATCATGTCATTCAAATAAACTCACTTATTCGTCTAACAAAAATATATATAAAAGATTAATTGATATTAATACATAATAAAAATTTTGTGTAAAATATTGCGTGTGTATTGAAATTATAACTATATAAGTATAAAAAAAGTTATAATTTTATATAGAAAATATATTTAATGACATCCTGTATGCACGATGTTAAAACTAATAACACAAGATTTTGTAAGTGCCCAAGTTATATTATGTGTAAAAGATAAGTAGTACTATCTTTTGGCTGAAAATTGCAATGAAACGTATGTCATGTGTACTCGCGAATAGCGATTAAAGATCACACATATTATATGCCTAGAAGGATATTCACCCAATTCGATGTTCGTTCGAGTGATCGGTTGACCACTAAAAAAGACACATCCTGACCATTACACATTTTAAAAGGGACGCGTCTCGTGGCAGAGGTTTTATATGAGACCGAGTCGCTTGGCTTGTTTGTGTGTGAGTGTGTTTATTTAATTGTTTTTGTACTTAGTTGGTCACGAAGTTGTTTTTGTAACTTATGTTTTTGCTGGTGTCTTCGTTTTCCTTATTAAACTAAGTTGGTGTCTTCACAATTTAACATCTTTCGTTATTTATTTTCATTTAACGAATACATAGCGAAATATGTTTTTGTTGTATTTTTAACAAGTTATATTCAAAAGTAATTATCAAGAGCAAATCTTAAAAAAATTATCAAGAGCAAATCTTATCAAGTTATCGTCACAATTTTAATTATTTGCTTACGTTAGCCAAAATCATAAACTTGTATTGTTTTCAAAACTCTATGCTTTTACGATAAGAAAAAGATACGGCGTATCTTATAAAGACCTCTTGTGTCTTTTGGTTTTTTGATTTTTTTAATGTTTATAATTTTATTTATATTATAAAACTGTAAAATAAAAAGTGCGGAATAAAAATATAAAGTTTAAAAGTCAAAAGCATTAAACAGTTAAAAAATACGAAACAAAAATTGATAAAAAACTATGTTGTACAAACCGAGAAACACAAAGAATAAAAAGTACAGAACATGAGTAATTCTTGTGAGCAAGTAGTGATATCAATAGTAGAAAAAAAACTATGCTCTTTAAAAAGAGGTGATTTGTACATTATTTTTTTTGTCATTCACTACTAATCATGCATTAAAGTATTGTATTGCGTGCATCATTGAATATAGTTAATTGATGAATGACACAAAAAAATAGTGTACAAATAACCTACTTTTCAAAAAAATCACGTGACAAATTTAATCATTACTTTAAAACTTTAATCACAATTTCTTTATCTTTTTTGAAAGGAATAACAATTTCTTTATCTATTTTTGTACAGGAATCTGTTTCATTGGGAAGCGGCTTTTGGCCATCTGGGAGTGATGTGGGTCACACCTCGGCTTGGTGTTAGGTGAAAGTTGGGTCCCTTGGTGAATTATTAAACCATGGTTAATAAGTTTTTCTTTTTCTCCACTCGTGTCTGGTTGGGCCCAGATCACGTGATGCCGTGATTTACGATAACAGAGATATTTTCTCACCCAAGTTGGATGTCGTCATTCTCCGTGATAAATATCTGATGCTTAAATACTAAGGATATGCCATTAATCATGGCCGATACCATGGCCCATGAATTAAGTTGTGTTTTTAACCCAAAAATAATCTAGGACGGTTCATCAAGAGCATCTTTATTGATGGTATTATTATGGGTACTTTTGTATTAAACCAAGCAAGATTAACTGCGCGTTGCTGCGGGCGTTAATTTTTCGCGCGTTTTTGTGGAGTATTAATTTTTTTTTTTTTGGTTTATTTTTTCGGTCTCATGTTTAATAGTTTGTTTTTGTTTTTATATAAAATGACAATCGCGCGTTTTTTTTTTGCCCAGGCCGATAGAAAGTCGTAAATAGTTAAAGATGAGAGTACTTCTTGTAAAAAAAATTTTCTTATTTTTGGCCAAAAAAGAGGAGGGGGATAATAAAGTTTTTTTTTTGGCCGATGAACAGTAACCGAGCCCATTGGGCCGGGGTTTTGTAGCGCTACTGTAGCACTGTTCATTTTAAGCACTGTAGCAGAGCAAAAACGGCGTAGTTTTACTTGTGAAATGTGTTATTTATTTATTTTTATTTGTTTTTTCGCGCGTTTTTTTATGTTTAATAGTGTAAGTTTATTTTTTCCTGCACGTTACTGCGGGGCGCTAATTTTTCGCGCGTTGTTGCGTGTCATTAATTCTTTTTTTTTCCTTTAATTTTGTGCGAGTTTATTTTGTCGGTCTCATATTTAATAGTGCGGGTTTACTTTTTCAGTATAGTCAATTCGGAAATGTTACCGCGGGTATTTTTTATAATTGGGCCGGCCCAAATTTTTGGGCCTGTTTAAGTCAATTCGGAAATGTTACCGCGGATATTTTTTTATCTGAATGCGTCGGTACTTTTGTAACATTTTTTTCCTCCCTATTTTGTGCCATCTCTGGAATATACACCAGCATTGGGCGTTTGAATTAACCGAGACATTGCTCCAGACAATCAAGGAAAAAATGAAAGGAGGATTGACCAGGACATTACTTCGGACATTCTAGGAAAGAATGGAAGATGAAGTGGGCATTGTAGCTTGTCTTGATTTAGCTAGAAACAATAGTCCTGATCTTATGTCTAGGGCTATTACAATTTGTTATGGGGTACCAACCGTGCTTCAGAAAAGAATGCCTCGAGATATTTGTATTATTGAAAATTCAGTATTAATTGAACCTGCAAGTTATAGTATTTTAGCTGCCTTTTCTTATATTTGTTACCCCGTATTTAGCTAGTTGTATCTATATTTGGCTCAAGCCCACATCTACTAGAATGTTCCATTCACTTGTATATTATGTTACCGTATGATTAATGATAGACATACATACACTTTCCCAAAACCTACATGGTATCAAGCCTAAACAATTACCGATCCTAAAACCCTAGTTTTTCTCCTACAGTCGTTCCAACTTTTGTTTACTCAGGTCACACTATTTTTAATCATGCATAGGTCACGTTTGTTTGATTTGTTCTTTGTGCAAGGTCACAGACATTTCTTGGTTGTGCTAGGTCACAACCGGTTATTTTCTTTTGCTCCTGTTCCCATAAACCCTAACAAACTCTCACGCCAAAACCCTAATATCACCTCACTTTCAACTCTAAACAGCCATAATGACTGGCCCAATGCTTATCCGTTGTGCCTTAATGATTTCATAATGTCGTATCAAACTAAAGTCGGAAAGAAATTAGCGTTGACGCTTTGTTTGTGGGGATAGAAACAAAAAAATGTATGGTTGCACCTAATAATGCACAACTATTATGATCAAAATGTTGTTTGTGTCAGCTTATTTACTGTGTTTATGAGCTTAATTATTGAAAATTTAGACTTCATAAGCTCATCTTTTTAAGCTTATGTTCTAATCCGCTTGGGCTTATATGTTAATAAAGTTTAATAGCTCATAAGCCTACAAAATGTGCTAATCATAGTTTGAATAAAAGAATAAAGCCAAGAAGTAAGCTATATAACAAGCACTCCCAATGATTATTCAAACATCCAGTAGATTTTTAATTGCTTAAGTTATACTCATCGTCCATTTAATTTTTCACTTTTGCCGTAGTTAGATATCAAAGAAAGTAAACATAAAGTTTCATAGAAATACATATTTTTCTATAAAATAAGCTAGATCCGATTGTCACTTTTTGCCATAGTTAGATATCAAAGGAATTAAATTAATAGGAGTTTATATATATATATATATATATATATATATATATATATATATATATATATAGAAATGCATATATTTTATACAATAAATCGTACATGTTTATATAATAAAAGAAAGGGTTTTTGGCTCTAAATAGCCACGTACTTTCTCAAGATAAAAAGCGCATTTGGGATCGCCACACTAGTATGTGTGCGTTATGCAAAAGTCAGTCAGATTCACATCCCCGCCTTTTCTTTCAATGCTCTTATTCGAAACAAGTGTGGAACGAATTTTTTTTGCTAATATGGACTTAGTATCGGAAGTTTGAACTGAGATTTTGAATCACCTGCAACTGTGTTCAAAAGGTAATTCTGTTTGAAATGTAATTGGGAAGCTGGTCTTTGATGCCACAGTTTATCACATATGGCAAGAGCGCGACCTGTACATTTTTAACCATGGTTCAAGATAAGTAGATAAGTGACAGGTAAGAACAATGGGTCACAACGGTATAAACACAATTACGGAAGCAAAACCTTCGTTTGACAGCACATACCCAAACCCGTATGGACCTATGAGGATGCAAACAAATAAGAAAAAATAAAAATAACTCTAATCAACCGCTAACAGTCTCAAATCAGCCCCAAACAGCAGATAATAAGTGTAATCAAACACACATCAAGAACACGAAACTTTTAGCTTGGAAAACCCCAAAACGGGTAAAAACCACGGGACACCTAGTGCCGCTTAAATTCACTTTCAACAAGGAGAGGTACACAAGGTCTTCTCTAGATAACACTAGAGGTATACAACAAACATCATAATCTTGGAATCAAGCATCAAGATATATGATAACAATTAAAGAACAAGAAAGGAAGAATGTCACCAAATAAGATGCAATCTGCCCAGGTATGAAAACGGACTTCCAAGCCTCAAAATCAAAATCCCAACGGTCAAAACATTCCTCTCGATGTCATGAAGTTACAGTCTGAAAATCGTGACGATCCGACGCTGCAATCTCCGGTGATCGAAAAAATACTACAGTTGGATTTGGGTGATATATTACTCTGAAAATCTTCTTTCTTTTCTTTTCTTTTTCTCTCCCTTACAACTCTTTACACATATTACTGCTAACCACAATAATAAGAGTCCTTAAAAAGACCTAAGATGGGTCTCAATGTGTTGGGCTATTAATCCTTATGGGCTAAGAAAAATACCCAACAGTTCTCCCCCTTTTCTGCCTATGAGGATGAGTTCGCTATCCCGGCTATCGAGCAACACACCTTCAACTTTTCTCTTGCTACAGCCATTGTCAACATATCGGAGGCATTATCATCCGTATGAACTTCTTTAAGTTCAAACATACCATCTTCAATGGCATCTCTAATCCAATGATAACGGATTTCAATATGTTTTGTTCTTTTGTGAAACATCGAATTCTTAGCAAGGTGAATAACACTTTGATTGTCACAAAGAACCGCATGACGTTGTTGCTTGAAACCAAGTTCTTGCAAAAAACTTTTCAACCATAATAGTTCGTTGCACGCTTTCGTTGCTGCCATATACTCAGCCTTTATTGTGGACAATGGCACACACTTTTGCAATCTAGATTGCCATGAAACTGCTCCCCCTGCAAAGGTCATCAAATATCCAGAAGTGGATTTCATGTTGTCCTTATTTCCAGCCAAATCTAAGTTTGTGAAACCAATAAGCATGGGTTTCCCATTTCCAAATGTGATACCCAATTTGGAAGTACCTCGCAGATATCAAAATATCCATTTAACAGCTTCCCAATGCTTCTTACCAGGATTGGACAGGAACCGACTGACAACACCAACTACATGAGCTAAATCCGGCCTTGTACACACCATAACATACATCAAGCTACCAACCGCTGAGGCATACAGAACTCTATCCATCTTTTCAATATTCTTCTTGAAAGAGGGGCAATCTTTATCAGTTAGCTTAAAGTTGGTAGTAAGATGGGAACTAACCACTTTATCTTTATCCATGCTCAACCTGCACAACACCTTCTCAATATATTGCTCTTGTGATATATGAAACTTCTTAGCACCTCTATTACGGAAAATCCGAATGCCAATGATCTGTTTTGCTGGCCCCAAGTCTTTCATAGCAAAAGACTTGCTCAAATCTAGCTTCAATTGGGCAATTCTTTCAACGTTCTTCCCAACAATCAGCATATCATCAACATATAGCAACAAGATGATAAAGTCATCATCACCAAACTTCTGAAAGAAAACACAGTGATCTGAAGAAGTCTTTTGGTAGCCTTGCTTCCCTAGGACCGACTCAAATTTCTTGTACCACTGTCTCGGTGCTTGCTTTAACCCGCACAAACTTTTCTAAAGTCTACACACGTAGTCTTCCTTCCCTTTAACTTGAAACTTTCAGGTTGCTCCATGTAGATTTCTTTATCCAGATCACCATGAAGAAAAGCTGTCTTGACATCCATTTTATCCACCTAAGAACAACTCGAATAGATCCCATCTTCACAACCGGAGAGAAAATCTCATCAAAATCAATACCTCTTTTCTGACTGAAACATTTAACCACCAATCTGGCCTTGTACCTCGGTCTATAAGTATGCTCTTCAGTCTTTAATTTGTAAACCCATTTATTTTTCAAAGCTCTCTTACCCTTAGGCAACTTCACCAACTCAAAGGTATTGTTCTCATGCAAGGAATTCATCTCATCTTCCATGGCTTCAAACCATTCTTTTTTGTGTTCATCTTCTATAGCTTTTGCATAACACTCGGGCTTTCCCCCATCAGTAAGTAAAACATACTCATGTGCAGAATAGCGTGTAGAAGGATGATGATCTCTAGTAGACCGCCTAAGCAGAAGGGTAAGCAAAACCTTCGTTTGATAGCACTTACCCAAACCCAATTGCGTAAGCAAAACCTTCAAGATAAGTAGATAAGTGACAGGTAAGAACAATGGGTCACAACGATATAAACACAATTGCGGAAGCAAAACCTTCGTTTGACAGCACTTACCCAAACCCGTATGGACCTATGTGGATGCAAACAAACAGGAAAAAATAAAAACAACTCTAATCAGCCCCTAACAGTCTCAAATTAGCCCCAAACTACAGATAATAAGTGTAATCAAACAGACATCAAGAACACAAAACTTTTAGCGCGGAAAACCCCAAAACGGGAAAAAACTATGGGACACCTAGTGCCGCTTAAATTCACTATCAACGAGGAGAGGTACACAAGGTATTCTCTAGATAACACTAGAGGTATACAACAAACATCATAATCTTAGAATCAAACATCAATATATATGGTAACAATCAAAGAACAAGAAAGGAAGAATATCACCAAATAAGATGCAATCTGACCATGTATGAAAACGGACTTCCAGGCCTCAAAATCAAAATCCCAACTGTCAGAACCTTCCTCTCGATGTCAGGAAGCTACAGTCCGAAAATCGTGACGATTCGACGGTGCAATCTCCGGTGATCGGAAAAACACTGCAGTTGGATTTAGGTGATATATTACTCTGAAAATCTTCTTTCTTTTCTTTTCTTATTCTCCCTTACAACTCTTCACACATCTTACTGCTAAACACAATAATAAGAGTCCTTAAATAGACCCAAAATGGGCCTTAATGTGTTGGGCTATTAATCCTCATGGGCTAAGAAAAATACCCAACAATAAGTTGGCTTGCAATATATATGAAGTGGTGAATTAAAGCTTATGAACCATTCTATAAAGAAATCGAGTAGTTCTTGAAGGCCTTGGCAATGTGGAAGATCCCAAAACTCAACAAACAAATGCTCCATAGAATGATAAGTAATTCTAGTGTTTTATGGTCATATATTGTTATATTAGATTTTAGGACAATGTGGCCGACTTGTGAGGGTGTCTGGTCATGGTTGAAGCTCTGCAACCTTGCCAAGCTTGTAGGTTATGTCTTGTACATAAGTGGAAATTGATTTAGTTATTATTTTCGGGGCATGTTCCGAAAATGTGACTCCTACATTTTCCTTTTCTATTGAGTTTATACCGAATTTTCTCTTTAGAATTAATATTTTTTGCCGGTGGATCAAGAAATCCTGTTTTATCCAAAATAAAATAATAAAAAGAGTAACGCCGAGCGAGTTTTGCAACTATAATCAAACATAACTTTAATACATAAAGCGTGCCAAATTATCATCTTGTAACGACCGAACATATGTATGAGTGTATGATATGTTGGTTTCAAGGGACACAAGTTTCACGGTTTTCAGTTTAGATTCATGTCTGTAATAAGTGACACGTGTCATTAAAATTTAGTTTTGTAAAACTCTAGATAACAAGGCCGTGTACAAAGTCAGAGAGACACAGGCGAGTTGGGTCAAATCATTTCGGTCAAAACTTGGTCAACTATGTGTTTAACTCAGTCAAACTCATTCAAAGGTTTTACGATAATTCTTAATCAAACGCAGTCATGGCCGATAATCTTTTTAACGACCAAGTAAGGGTAACGCGTATATTGGAGCATTTACATCCCGATAACATCGATACTGCAAGGAGTGAAATTTTTCAGTTTCTGGAATTACGAGGTAAAAAATGTTGGATTGTAATCTTAAATTTGTAATCAAAATATACCAGAATATAAACTTGTTATAATTTCAGAATCTGTCATACATTCTGATGATTCTTGCATCATACATTTGTTTTACAGAATCTGGTCCTATTTATACAAAGTGAATAGGTATGATCTAAAGGTTGTGTCGGTTCAAAAATGAACCATTGTGACTCTTCGAAATAACTGTCAAAAACAGTTATGTAACTGTTTTGTAACTGTCATTTGGTCCAGCGGGTTTTTCTAGCGGGTTGTGATTACCCGGATTGGGTTTTGGCCCAATATTCTCCCCCGTAATCACAAACGCTGTGTCTTCTGAGATGAGAAGTGCTTCTTGCTCTTTGTCTTTCTTCTTGTCTTTCCAATTCGTGCATTCCTTCACTGTATTTTCTGCTTTCTCATCTATCGCTGTTTCTTGCTTGCCACCGGTTTCTTTCTTGTCGATTCTTGCTTGCCGACTCTTGCTTGACGACTCTTGCTTGTATAGAAACTATGAAGTTTCTCTTGCTTGCTTGCTTAGAATCAAAAATGATTCTGATTTCTTGCTCATGAGTTTGTGTAGATGTTTCTCTTTCGTCATGACTTTGTTGGCTTTCTCTTCAATACGTTCGTTTCTTGCTTACTTTCTTACTTGCGTACTTCCTTACTTGTTTTGAAACACTGAGGTTTCTCTTACGGGGTTGAAACACTACGGTTTCTCTTACTGGGTGAAACACTATGGTTTCTCTTACTGGGTGAAACACTACGGTTTCTCTTACTTTTTTATAAAAAAAACAATAGTATTTTTCTTAATTGCTTACTTTGCCCCCGTGAGGATTAGTTTAAATACTAAGTTTTTTTTCTTACTTACTATGTGAACCACAAAGGTTCGGTTTAACTTGCTATGAACCATAAAGGGTTCGGGTTTATCTTGCTATTTTGTATTTGTAAAAGTAAAAATATTTTTCCTTTTAGATAAAAATACAAAACTTGATTATTTTTTACCTTGCTTGCTTTAATATATTTTCAAAAAGGGTTTTGAAAAATACTAACTTAAAATTTAAAAGGGGACAAAATTTTCTAAACAAAACTAAAAGGGTATAGATTGTAAAGAAAATAAAATAAAAGGGTTAAATGGGTTTATTTAAAAACCTGGTGGGTTAATACCCGTGCCCTACTCCTTTTATGTTATTGTGTGCGCCTCCCTTTTTTCTTACTCCGTATCACATATATCTGTGCCTTTTTTGGAGATATCAAGTCTCTCTTTCTTTCTCTATTTCCCTGTTAAAGAGAAATGTCTCTTTCTTGGGACCGGTTGGTCTCCGTTCTTCTTTCTCCTTTCTTTGTGGTGATTAACCGCCGATAAAAATGGCCGGTTTAATCGTTCTCCTTCTACGGTTGTGATCTTGCTTGATTCACTGGATTCCCTTAATTGTTTTGCGAAATTAGGTTTTCGCAAACTTTGGGGATCTTGAAACCGTCTGCGAATTTGGGGCTTTGTGGTTAACTCGAATCAATTTATGATTCTGATTGAGGGTGCGATACTTGTTTCTTCCAAAAGGTGTGTTTGTTCCTCTTTCTATTGATCTTGCTTTCTTCCCCTTTGATGATGACTTCTGTTTTTGATCCGATGTGGGTTCCTTTTTTTGTTTCGAATCTTGGTTTAAAACATGTTATCGTGCCTGACCCTTAAATACGTTTCTGGGTTTTGTGTTTTTTCGGTTTATGTTGTTCTTGACAACAAGGTTTGCAAGGGATGAATCCCTTTGTTGCCGGTGATTCAATCGCCTGTGACACTTGTTGGATTCGCCTAATATAAACACAAAGTGATTTTTCGATTGTGTTTGGTTTTGATTTTGCAAACTGTTTTGGACCGAAAAAAGTGTGCGGTTTCTGATGATTCAAAACAAGAACTCAAAATCTTTAAAACTTGGTATATGATGATTTCTGGTTTAATGCCAAATGTTGGATCGTAATCTTAAATTTGTAATCAAAATATACCAGAATATAAACTTGCTATTAAACTTGCTATAATTTCAGAATCTGTCATACATTCTGATGATTCTTGCATCATACATTTGTTTTACAGAATCGGTCCTATTTCTACAAAGTGAATAGGAATGATCTAAAGGTTGCGTCGGTTCAAAAATGAACCATTGTGACTCTTCGAAATAACTGTCAAAAACAGTTATGTAACTGTTTTGTAACTGTCATTTGGTCCAGCGGGTTTTTCTAGCGGGTTGTGATTACCCGGATTGGGTTTTGGCCCAATAAAAAAGAAGCTCAAAGTATAGTTCCTAGATACGATTCGACACTTGATGTGGCCTTGTCAAGAACTATTTTGACTATTTTGTTAAAGTATGCTGAATGTTTGTCTCGAAGTAAGATTATTGAAGATGTAAGAGAAGTCTTGTTAGTGATAGAAAAAATCGATCCTTGGCTAATGGCTCTTGACAGCGATATGGTGGGACGAACCGAGCTTGTTATACATCTTTTGGAACCCACAAGCTATGCTGCTGATGATGACTTGGCAGCAGAAAGGATTGCTGTAACTTTATTGGAGCATAATAAAGTGTGCAAGGATGATCCTACTATGCTACAGGTAGAATCTTATTCTCTTAGCACGTCCCCAACATAGCTGATAACAGTAACTTTTTTTGGTTGTATTTTCTTATGTTTTCGCTTTTGTGTTTGGGGAAAAGCTTGTTAAGTCAGTGGAGGAACTATGGGAAGGGGGGGGGGGGGGAAAAAAAACTAGAATTTCTACGCAAAGTATTAGGGACACATTGGGAATCGTAAAGGTCGGTATCGTTAATTTTTTTCTTATTAGAGTGTTGATCTGAGTAACACTCGATCTAATCTGTTTTTTTCTTTTGTAAAGGGGTAGATGCAGGTGAACTTAATGGGCAGTGTCTGATGAAGGTTTCTTATCTTATTTATGTATTATGAGTTTTATTATTAGTTCTATAAAACCAATAGAGTTAACCGGTACGCTTTTTAAACAGCTTCAAACATATGATGGCAGTCTTCATCCGAACATACGTCTCACAATGCAAAGTGTTATATTAAATCTCCACTTAGAAGATGCATTATGTGATAAAGGTAGTGATCTACTCGAGCCAATGAATTTGATTACAAAAGCAAGGGCTTCAAGAGTTCAAGGTCTCGATGATTGTGTAGAATACCTGGACGATGCAATAAATTTGTTGGTGAGTTATCTTATTCTTATTCTTGGATAACAAAACATTTATGTATTTTTATTATAATTTGATTTTAATTTTTACAATAATATTTATGCAGAAAAATTGGAAAGGAAACACCAATGAGCATGGATCACATGACTTCCTACTAGGACAAGCATTGTGCTTGCGTGCGTTATCTCATTACGAACTTCTTAACTGTACTAAGGTATTTCTTGAAGCTCATTGGTATCCAATTTTTATGGTTTCATTGAATATATAGCTAAGTTACTCATGAGCTCATAATTACTTTTGGTGCAAACAGAATTTTAGCAAAGATATTGGTGAAGCTTTAAAGTGGCTGACGAGTAGTGATTATATACACTTGGCTATCATCATATACTACAAAACTTTTATACTATGTCTTGGATGTTATAATCACGGTATATGTTCTACCTATTTATTTATTTTCTTTTGGCTTTTTTAGCAATATCTGTTATAACGATTCGTTTGTTTTGTTACAGGAACATAATGGAGAAGGGTTCTTAAAAAAAATCGTATCTTTATTTGAGCAAAGTGGTGAGATGAGAATGTTGTGGCAGTTCAAAAGCCACCACAACCATCTCAATAGTGACTATCAACTCCAAACTAACACGATCGACCGTGATTTTGCTAAAGATTATATTTTTGTAGTGGAAGAGGGGGAAAGCATCGAAACACTGGAAAGGATGGTTTCTAATATCGTCAGTAAGGTATGATCACGTGTGAATCATTATGTATAGTTTTTTTAGAGGTGTGTCGTCTAACCTCAATGTGGAAGTGCTTGTCATTCACACATTAAGACAAAATTATCAACCACGATCCACTTGACAAGTTAGATTTACATGCAAATTATGCTTAAACTAGTGGTGCATTGTAGTGAGTTTCGAGATCATTAATAACCAACTTATTTGGTTGTACATTCTGCATACTTGGTTGTACCACATGTAGTTTACATATGATCAAATATTAATTACGTACAACATGCGTTAATTAGATAGACAATTAATCATGTAAAATGCATTTTTATATTTTGTATCTCCGTAATTCTGTATTCCAGGTTCCTTTGTCACAAAAATCACGTTGTCGATTAGCCCAACTCTACTATGATCTAGCTGAAAGAATGTTGTTGATGGGATCAATGACCAAGGTACATTTGTTGATTTAATTTATATTGCTTCAATTCTCAAACACAAACTTTGTAAAACTTATGTATTCTATATAGGCACTTGAATACGCGAGACAAGGTCTTCATTATCGAAAGTCTCTTCTATTTGAGTGTTTTATCCTCAACGAGTGTACCGGGTATATGAACCCTCTTGTGGCGGCTCGTGTATGGTCAATCCGTTTTGAGGATTTTATATTGGCTCCAAATTATAATTTTATATGCTTCCTAAGTAGCATCTACCAGGTAACCTTTTTGCTTCACTATCGTACGCTTTCCAAAAAAAAAATAATACATTTAAATTATTCTTGGTTTGTAAATCACAAAGCAAACCATTCAGGGAGTTAATTGGGTTCCGGACCGGAAGTTACAGAACACTAATATGGGGGAAGACCTTTTCTTTACATCGATGCCTTTCATTCTATGTTGCCCATTTTCAAGTGTTAATTGGTAAGCTTTATTTTCCGATCTCAAATACATTTTGCAACTTTCATCCCGTTTGACCTATATCCATTCAAGTTATTCATTTTACTTTTAAATATATATTTTTATTTTTTGCAGGAAGAATTTATAGGAAGATTCAAGACTTCGATCAAGCTATAGGGATCGTAGAAGCACACACACTATAATCACGTTCTTGTGAAAAGTGCAGCTGATTCTTGACTATGATATTAGTGTAAGGAGTGTGTAAAACTAGACAAGAACAATGTATTGGTCTCCACTGTCTGCAGAGGCTATTGGAGAAGTTTTTTGTTCCGTTGGACTCTATGCGCTAAAAAACCCATTTGGATATAAATTACATGAAGGCTCAAAATCTGGGAGCGTACTAGTTGTATTTGTTTGCTAAGTTATACTTCTTGAAATAGGTAATCAGTCTATCAAATTTTTTTTTGTTGTCCTTGTGTTTCTGTTTCTCCTTGTACTTCTTTTACTCCTGCTTTGTTATGTGTTTGTATAATTTTGAATCAGAAAAGTTTGTAGCTCAAGCAATTTGATCCCTTACATGGCAGGTAAAGAGAAGGTGTATGCAAATGAAAAAATGGAAGCTTGTGAGGTGTTTTTGGAGAATATATCTATGGTAATTAGCTTGAGCCTCTTTCCCGAACGACCACCTCCTCTTCGAACGACTTTGGTTGAGTATTAAAGCTGTTTCAGAATAAAGAAATTCCAAGTTGTGCATGGAACACACATCGCAGAACTTATTTACATCATATGTTGGGTGGCATACACAGAGGATAAGGATAAAAGGTATTAGTGTTATCTTTTTGAGTCATAGACGTGCACAACATACTTTTATTGATGGTATCCTAATCCTTTTTCTTTCTTGTTTTTCATGCCACCTTTATATTCCCAAAGAAATGCTTATAGCCACTCTGAAGCATGCGCTAATATTATCAAGGGAGACTCCGGAATTAATTAAAAAGGTTAATAATTGGTTGGCATATATTCATTTGAAATGATATAATTCTATCGTCTTGAAATTCTTGATCAGTATGTTCGATTCATTTGATATGTTGTCAATCAAGTGTTTTTTTATTCTTTGGCTTTTAATCATTGACTAGCCACTTACATAAGGTCTTACACCGCATATGATAATCTTTTTGGTTTTGGGCTGTAACAATTTCTTTTATATATATACATGTGTATGACCCTCTATCAATCAAATACAACCCATATATTGAATTAATAATTTCGGAATCTAATCCATCCTAGCCATCAATTATATTGTCACAGGTTGCACAACTTTTGGCAATCATGTATATGCTGAAGTATGACGAAGAAGAAACTCCGAAGTCTGAGAATTCTCTAACCCACTGGCAGTGGGCATGTTTTTTCCACCAACTAAAAGTTGGAAGTGGTGTTAATTATTTGTTTTCTCTTAGGCTATCTAAGGTACGTATATTAGTATCTGTACAATATACATCACTTAAATGCTTGCTTATTTT
The DNA here is from genome assembly GCA_026074375.1 of Tanacetum coccineum. Classification (NCBI taxonomy): domain Eukaryota; kingdom Viridiplantae; phylum Streptophyta; class Magnoliopsida; order Asterales; family Asteraceae; genus Tanacetum; species Tanacetum coccineum. The sequence continues at coordinate 46,627 of BQNB010009070.1, forward strand.
CATTCTGTACGTAGTACATTTAAGTTGATATTATTTGCATTTTCAGGTGTATGGCGACTCAGATGCAGATAAAATATTGCATAGGTATGTGTTTTGGCTAATTTTAATTAGTTAGTTGATTACATAATATCTACTGTATTTTTTTTTATCTAAATGACCCATTTACTAATGCCCATCATGCAGGCTCACACCTAGGCCGGGTGTGGACGATCTTAATGACTTTGTAAAAGAGTTTTATAATGAACTTGAACCACGTACAATAGTGGTGATGAATGTTCTTGGACCTAAGTACAAGAAATTTATGCCAATGTTTCTGCCGTTTCTTGAAACTTCTGAATGTGTCGCCTATTTGATGATTTCAAGGTTTAGTTCCACATGTCAACCACTGTATAAGCTTTTCACAGTAAATTCCTCAGGACCAGGTATTCTTTCTCTCATTCATGTAACTTGTTACGACTCAAGAGAAATGCTCAAAATTTTATTTAAAAGTATGTTTGTACTTAGCTGAGTTGGGACCTGACGAGGAACCATGGATAGCTCCTTGGGGAACCAACACAATTGTTGATAGGATGCTACCTGATTTTAAAATGATTATAAAACACTATCACAATTGGTCCTTGCATATTACTCATGACGGAAGACTTTCCAAACTCATAAGGTGAGGATACTTCTCTTGCTGTTATTAATGATCTCTTAATTATATACATTTAATTTGATATTATTTAGTACTTTCTATTTTGTTCAGTCATATGGAAAGCTGGTTAGGCCCAAATAAAAATATTCTGTTAGGGGAAATAGTTGAAGGCCAAAAGAATCAGAAGCTAGACAACTTCGGCAGATTTACTGGTGAAGGTGTAAACGACTCAAAAACAGCACCTGTCATCTTGGTGCTTGATAAGGATATTCATGTAATATATTTACTAGAAAACAAAATAAACTGAAAATGCCATTTGTAATAAAGGCGAGTCCTAAAATATGTTTTTTTTAATTTTTTATTTCTACAGATGTTGCCATGGGAAAGCATGAAAATATTGGAAAACCAAGAAATATACAGGATGCCTTCTGTTTCGAGTATTTTTTATGCTTATGAGAAATGTCACAAAAGTGGGAGAAAGACTGTCAATGACGTTGTAAGCGATGCTACATTAGACCCGTCTGATGCCTATTATGTTATAGATCCCGAGATCGAGAACATAGACGAATGGAAACTTGCAGTATCTTTAAATAATGAATTCCATTTGGAGGTGAGGTTTTCTTTATTCTTATAAATCTTTTATAGATTTGCATGATAAATGGTAAAACACACATCAATGTCTATGTTTGAATTCACTGCAAGTTGAGATAATCAAACATGAATTCCTTTGCAGGGTATATTCTGGAAAGATGTTGCAGTTGAGGAGATTTTAGAAATATTAAAATCCAGCAGTTTGTTTATTTACTGTGGACACAATGACGGTTAGTTTTTAAATATTTCATTTTAAATGCATATGATTTGGTTTGCATTACAATTACAATTTCAATGTATCTATGATTTATAGGTTTGCAGTACATATCGAGAAATGCACTTAAAACACTTGAAGTGTGCGCATCAGCTATCTTGATGGGTTGCGCTAGTGGATTACTGAAATCGGAAGGACCTTATACCCCACTTGGGGCTTCCCAATTAGACTATTTACTTGCGTTCCCCCTTACTAGTTATGTGTAATCTCTGGAACTATACCAGCATTGGGCTGTTAGAATTTAACGAGACATTGCTCTAGACATTCAAGGACAAAATGAAAGGAGGATTGACCACGACATTACTTCGGACATTCGAGGAACGAATGGAAGATGAAGTGGGCATTGTAGCTTGTCTTGATTTAGCTAGAAACAATAGTCCTGATCTTATGTCTAGGGCTATTACAATTTGTTATGGGGTACCAACACTGCTTCAGAAAAGAATGCCTTGAGATATTTGTATTATTCAAAATTCAGTATTAATTGAACCTGCAAGTTATAGTATTTTAGCTGCCTTTTCTTATATTTGTTACCCCGTATTTAGCTAGTTGTATCTATATTTGGCTCAAGCCCACATCTACTAGAATGTTCCATTCACTTGTATATTATGTTACGCATGGTTAATGATAGACATACATACACTTTCCCAAAACCTACATGGTATCAAGCATAAACAATTACCAATCCTAAAACCCTACTTTTTCTCCTACAGTCATTCCAACTTTTGTGTACTCAGGTCACACTGTTTTTAATCGTGCATAGGTCACGTTTGTTTGATTTGTTCTTCGTGCAAGGTCACGGACATTTCTTGGTTGTGCTAGGTCACAACTGGTTATTTTCTTTTGCTCCTGCTCCCATAAACCCTAACAAACTCTCACGCCAAAACCCTAATATCACATCACTTTCAACTCTAAACAGCCATAATGACTGGCCCCATGCTTATCCGTTGTGCCTGAATGATTTCATACTGTCGTATCAAACTAAAGTCGGAAAGAAATTAGCGTTGACGCTTTATTTGCGGGGATAGAAACAAAAAAATGTATGGTTGCACCTAATAATGCACAACTATTATGATCAAAATGTTGTTTGTGTCAGCTTATTTACTGTGTTTATGAGCTTAATTATTGAAAATTTAGACTTCATAAGCTCATCTTTTTTAGCTTATGTTCTTATCCGCTTGGGCTTATATGTTAATAAATTTTAATAGCTCATAAGCCTACAAAATGTGCTAATCATATTTTGAATAAAAAAATAAAGCCAAGAAGTAAGCTATATAACAAGCAGTCCCAAAATTTATTCAAACATCAACTAGATTTTTAATCGCTTAAGTTATACTCATCGTCCATTTAATTTTTCACTTTTGCCGTAGTTAGATATCAAAGAAAGTAAACATAAAGTTTTATAGAAATACATATTTTTATATAAAATAAGCTAGATCCGATTGTCACTTTTGCCACAGTTAGATATCAAAGGAATTAAATTAATAGGAGATTTTATATATATATATAGAAATGCATATATTTTATACAATAAATCGTACATGTTTATATAATAAAAGAAATGGTTTTTGGCTTTAAATAGCCACGTACTTTCTCAAGTATGTACGTGTACTAAATTTATGGCTTGCTTTTGGGCAGCGGCTCAAAACGAAAGATAAAATGCGCGTTTGGGATCGCCACACTAGTATGTGTGCGTTATGTAAAAGTCAGTCGGATTCACATCCCCGCCTTTTCTTTCAATGCTCTTATTCGAAACAAGTGTGGAACGATTTATTTTTTACTAATATGGACTTAGTATCGGAAGTTTGAACTAAGATTTTGAATCACCTGCAACCGCGTTCTAAAGGTAATTCAGTTTGGAATGTAATTGGGAAACTGGTTTTTGCTGCCACAGTTTTATCACATATGGCAAGAGTAGGGATGGCAATGGGTCGGGGAATTTCGGGGATCGTATTTTCCATCCCCATCCCCGTTCCTCAGTCTCATCCCCATCCCCGTCCCCATCCTTATCGGGGAATAGATTTACATCCCCATCCCTGTACCAATGGGGATCGGGGATCCCCATGGGGATTTGGTGATTTTTTGCCCTTATAAATTAAGCAAAAAAATTACACAACCAAACGAAAATATAAAGAATTGACCTACATAATGTCTTAGAATGCATACGTTGTACATAGTTTGATCAATTAAAATTTCATTTAACTTTAAAGCATCGTAAATACTAAAATTTCACATATACTATATAAATAAAATGGATCGAATGTGTGTATTCGAAAAAAATATTAGTTGAATAATATGTAGTTAGTACTTAACATTTTAAAAGTAGTCGATTCATTAAATATGGCATATACATACAAATATACTTCAAGTATAATACTTGTCAATACTTACTAACTTATACATATACATGTACATGTAGTTTTAATATACAAATAATTTATATATATTGTACATTAAAAAGTTCGGGGTCGGGGTACGGGGCCGAGGATTTATGTTAATCCCCAGTCCCCGGTCCCCATCTGCCGGTTTTCCATAATTCGGAGGATTCCCTATCCCCATCCCCCGTTTAAACTCGGGGAATTCCCCAGTCATTCGGGTTTGGGGATCGGTGTCTCCATCGGCAGTTTCGGGTTTATAGCCATCCCTAGGCAAGAGCGCGACCTGCGCATTTTAACCATGGTTCAAGATAAGTAGATAAGTTGGCTTGCAATATATGTGAAGTTGGCAATGTGTAAGATACCAAAACTCAACAAACAAATGCTCCGTAGAATGATAAGTAATTCTAGTGTTTTATGGTCACATGTTGTTATATTAGATTCTAGGACAATGTGGCCGACTCGTGAGGGTGTCTGGTCATGGTTGAAGCTCTGCAACCTTGCCAAGATTGTAGGTTATGTCTTGTACATAAGTGGCAATTGATTTAGTCATTATTTTCGGGGCATGTTTCAAAAATGTGACTCCTACATTTTCTTTTTCTATTGAGTCTATACCGAATTTTCTCTTTAAAATTAATATTTTTTGCCTGTGGATCGAGAAATCCTGTTTTATCCAAAATAAAATAATAAAAAGAGTAACGCCGAGTGAGTTTTGCAACTATAATCAAACACAAGTTTAGTAAATAAGTTTCCGGTTGCCAAGTTATCATCTTGTATTGACGAACCATATGTATCAGTGCTGATATGTGGTATTTCAATGGACACAGGTTTCACTGTTTTCAGTTTAGATTCATGTCTGTAATAAGTGACACGTGTCACTAAAATTTAGTTTTGTAAAACTCTAGATAACAAGGTCGCGTACAAAGTCAGAGAGACACAGGCGAGTTGGGTCAAATCGTTTCGGTCAAAACTTGGTCAACTATGTGTTTAACTCTGTCAAACTCATTCAAAGGTCGGTTTGAAGTATTTGAAGTTTTGAACAATTGTGTTAGTGTCTCAAAACATATTTCTATGGTTCTATGAGCATGTGACACATATAATCTTGAAAGTTGATATTTCAAATAGTAGTAGTCCGAGCCTAGGGAGATTACTATCTACAAGGTATCAAGTAGCGGCTAGCAAGGGTTACAAGTATAATCAAAACAATCAATACTTGCTCGCCTATAACCAAAAGTAACATGCATATATCACTTATACAAGTAACATGAAGAGGAGATAGATATATAAAAAGCGTACCGAAATCACGGTGCAGTAACATAGGAGTATTTTTCAGTAATCTCATTAACCTGCCACTATTGATTATTATCACAACAAATGATTAGATTAACCTAATGAGTAAAAAAATAGATAACAAACTCTAATTGAGTAAAATTACTTACATTCCTAAGTATGTGAAGGTGAGACAGTAGACAATGTCTGAGTATATAATCATCATCATCATCCTCCGTATCCCATCAACCTTCCCCTAAACCTACCTCTATTATTATAAAAGAAGTGAAATGAATTTACCAATAAAAGATTCATAATTGATGTTGTTTGATTTGTTTTTTTTTGTAAAGGGTTACCCCGGTAAATTTGTATTAATCACAAAAGTTTAGAGTACAATGGAAGGTGGCTGAGATACACATTAACCTCAAGCATACGCTTGAACTTCTACTAAAGTGATCGTGACATGCCACAAATCATGGAACCTAGCTATATGAGTACAACCAATTATAGTATAGGCCTAGGCTAGCAATAATCTTCCAACTTGAACTTTTCACGAACCATAAAAAGGAAGGGCTGACAATCTCTCTTATAGGACCTTCAACAGCAATCATCATAAGAAACCGACAATAGGATCAACCATATAGCCTAACATTATAAGGCATCTTCCAACACGTGAGAAGCTCTCGCACCATACTAGTATCCTAAACCGAAATGAAAGGATTTTTAATCTGATCGTGATCATGATGATATCACGAATATCTTCTCGGGATTTGTTGACTTTTTTGAACAGCCGATTATTACGTTCCAACCATATGAAGTATGCGGTTGCTGCTAAAATCAACTTACCAAATATACTCCTAGCTGTTCTTTTATTTTGCATGGGCTGAAGATGGGATATAATATCATGCAAATTGGGCGGAATGAGGTCCATTCCAGCTAGGTCACGAACATAAAGCCATACATTTGCAGAAAAAGGACATCGAAAAACAAGTGGGAATGTGAATCACGTTGAGCCTTGCATAAAGCACATCGAAGCAGGTTTAAGTCGGTATCACTACCGACATCCCATTGCCTTACTCGATCCTGCGTTTTGAGGCTATTCCGTATGATTAACCACAAATGAAAGGCATGTTGTGGGATTGCATGTCGAAACCATACAATTCGAGTTACTTATTTTGAAAGAGATTATTTTTATAACAAAAAGCTTACAACACCTTAAAAAGCTTCAAAAGAGCTCTTGCCAAACAGACCCACATTCTTTTTCGTTTATTAAAATTTGAAACCTTGTCCAACCTTGTTATCATTGTCGGACATATTGATCTCTAAATTTGTTATTTTTGTGTTCATTGCTATAACTATTGCTCGTATGAGCCTTAATGAAGTAAGTACGATAAAAGAATGCCGTGACATACGCTTTTGTATTGGATCATATTAGTCGCATAGAGTCGTATCACTATATTCTCAAGTATATGTGTCATATAAAAGATTACATGTCGATAAATACGCCAATCTAGAAATTAATTTCGGACAATTATGACAATATAATAAATAAAGTTAAGACTAACATTTTTCCTATCAAAACAACATTACATTGTTATGATGAGTCATTCAAGTGTCACTTTGCTTTCCATTTCTAGAAAGTTGCCGAATAACGAAAGAATTTCAGTTATTAATTAGACACAAATCACACGTGCTAGATATATAGACATTGTTGTTTAAGATTAATGAGATAAAAAGCCGTTCTCGAATTTGTTTTTACGGTTTTTTGTTATTATGAGTTTAGTTAGTTTGTTATAAATTGTGTTTAGAAATTTGTTATATTGGTGAAGTGATTGTAGAATTATGAACTTGAGCCACTATTGGTTGTCGCTAGGGGTGCCAGTAGGGTCGGGTTGACCCGAACTTGAACTCGAACCTGATAAGGCTTATCGGGTGGGGTTAGATCGGGTTGAAAAATCTTATCGGGTTGATTTGACTCGAACCCGATAACTCGACAATGTTATCGGGTTGGGTTCAGGTTAGATAATTAATATTTTATCTTTTAAGTTGTAACTAGTTTAAATACCTTTATGTTTATTTGGTTTGAATCAGTTCATGAAAAATAATTTGTAATAATTAATATTTTAGTTATGGATGTTATTTTGTTAGCATATGCTTTACAATGACTCGCTTAACTGAGGTAACAATGTTAACAGGAAACAAATTAATTGTATGAACCAATTTACGGAAAGTGAATGATAATGGAATTTACGAATACATTGCCATACACTAAAACAGTACAAAAATGTAGTACGTGAAAAAGATAGACACTAAGAAAGTCATTTCTAATGTCACCCGACAACCGAATCACCCAACCCGACATAACCCGACCCGAATACCACCCGAACCCGATAACCCGTTTACTTATCGGGTCGGGTTGCGGGTGGGTTTTAAAAAATCAAAACCCGACTCAACCCGACCTGATAAGACCCGATAACCCGACCCGATAACACCCCTAGCCATGATGCATACCCATATTTGCTTGGATAGACTAGCTATAAGGGATATATGTCATCTGTATATAGATACTCGTCGTTTACATGGATGAGCGATTTATCATTGTTGAATTTGGTATAGACAATAATATTTCTAGGAAGCACTTTAATTGTTTTTGTGTGACATTTAATAAATTACAGGAGCGTTAATGCTTATTGTGTTGGAATATGAACAAATATAAATTATATATGTCCGTGAATTTATTCGAGCCTAAGGGGACGCACACGTTAACACTCCTTGTCGTGCGATTGAAAAAACAACCCTCTAGGGTTTTTGTGTTGCGATTAAACCAAGAAGAATTTGTTTCGTGTGTTGATTGTATCAAAGACGAAGAAGGTGATCGTTTGATTATAACACTACCAGTACTAGCATACACGCTGTTTGCTAAGAAAGTATTGTGTGTGTAAACTTAGAGGGATAATACTTTTAATCATTAGTGGTTACGCGTGAATTTATGGCGACGTTTGTTAACTGCTGAAAGGGACGAAAGTTCTTAAACCTTTGTTAATTATGAAGTTCTATATGTGTTTGATCTTTTCGCTGCGTACTTGTGATATGTTTATTTGTTAATTAGATCTAAAATTCCAACAGTGGTATCAAAACTACGTTGTAGAATTTGTAATTACAAGTAAATAAAATCTTAGAAAATTAGGGTTCTTGATTAATTTTTTAAGCCCTTTAGGCGTTTTATGCATCAAGATTCGATATTTGTGCCTCAAGATTCAATCTTTATTGGTTATAAAATTAATTAGACGAATTATAGGTTGTATGCAATTTTATAGATAAAACTTGATGTGTTTAAATTGTAAATTGATCGGTTTTATGTTTAAATTAATTGTTAATTCGGTATCCATGATAAATACATGCCATTTATGTGCTATGTGGTATGTATTTGTATAGGGCTTACGCAATCGATTATGTCGATGGATGTGGCCGGAGTTTATAGGACGAAGGAGCCTTGTATGAATACATACATGTTTTAATTATTAGATAATTAGGATCATATTTAATATTTGCATGACTTAATTGTTAAGTGTTATTTTTGAATAATTGTTATGTGAATTAGTTTTATGTTTATATTGTTTTATTTATGTCGAATTGGGGATCGGGGGGGGGGGGGTTTGCCGAGTTTGATAGGATGAATAAGCCTTATATGGAAAATACATGTTTATAATTATAATAATTACGGATCATATCTGATATTTGCATGACGTACTGTAATGTTATCTTGAATAATTTTATGGTTTTGTGTTTATATTGGTTTTATTTTAAGTTTGGATTTGTGAGAAAATAAAAGGGTTTTTCGAAAAATAAATATAAACATGACTAATTATTATGAAATCAGATTTATTATGGACTATTTATAGTTCATAATGTGTTTTCCAGATTAAAGTTTTATTTTTATCAATGACGTAATTTGCAAAAGTACTACTTAGTTGCAAGGATAAGGTTCGGGGAGAGTCATCAAGACTTCGGTCTTGTAGAAACCATTACCCTATAATACCTGACAACGTTGTAGTTTACTTACCTTGCATACTATTTAGGAAGTCACAAATGGTCTAGGGTTTGAATGGTTTTTTAAACCATTCTTTAATCTTTTTCCGCGATAAAATATAAAGTCTTTATATTTGAAAACACGTTGAATCGTCAATTTTAAAAGGTAACACTATTTATACATGAGATGTATAGAAAATATGTGATACTGTAATAAATAACTTAATTGAGTAAAGTTTTTATTATAATCTATGATACGAAGATGTGTGCATGCTTCTTCGTACATATTTGTCACGACAAATATCATACCCTTTTTAAAATAAGTTATTGCCATCCAATTTGTAAAAACACATGTAGATGTTTTTTACTATACATGAGACGTATGTAGATCGTAATCACAAGGTGATTATATACTTTTTCGTGAGACATTAGTGTTACATAATCATAGTTTTTGATTGGACGACTAAATCGGTTTATTGGTGAGACCTTAAACTCGAGGCATAGATGGGATATAACATGCTTACTAGAATATTATTGTAATAAAGTAAGTCCCATAAGGTTCTAGGAATTACACCGACGACAATTATTAATCGTCAATTACCTTTTGAATACACCATCACTAGCAGATAAAATCAACTGATGTGGTGGTATGTCAAGTAAGATCCTTGCATTTAGAAAATTAATTGTTTATTTGATTAAACATGTGTAGTTAATTTTCTTCAAGGAGTATTATTGAAAATACTAATTCTTGAACTTTAACTATGTTTTGTAGATGGCACAACCTGTTTAAAACATAAACCATTCGGCTTTTAGGTCGATGTTTGAAAGACAAAAACATTTTGAAAATAATTTAAATGACTGGTTTCGTCAACTTAAGTTAGTCTTCAGAGTTGAAAAGAAAATGTTTGTCATTGAGCAGCCATTTGGATTTCCTGCCTATAAATACTGCTCCATTCCCAGCAGAAACACATTCCTCTTTGCACGAAATTTTTCAGTCTATTCTTTCTCTCTCTAAACCTTCTTTCTCTCACTAAAACTCTTGATCACAAACATACTTAGATCTTGTTTCAAGTGATATAATCTCTTCTACTCATCTCTTCCCTCGTATTCATGTGCAAGAGAAGAACACTTGTAGTCATCAAGAAACGAAGTGTTAATTAGTGATCTATCATCTTTTCTTCTTAGTACCAAAACTCTATTGTATTTATCTTGTTTATTTGTGTGATTCGGATATTGTGTAGATCCGATAGTGTAGATCTTGTGAGTGTGTATCTTGTGAAGAGCTAGATTGGTTCTAGCTATTAGGACTTGACATTTAGCTTAGTGTCGGAAAATAACGTAAGCGACGTGTAAACGGTTTTTTCCGCCTAAAAGGAGCTTGTTGTCAGAGTGAAATCTCGAGTCGGATACTCGGAGAGTGGAATAGAGTGAAGAGGTGCTTCATAGCCGAACCACTATAAAATATTTTTGTCTTGGTTTGGTTGTTTCTTTCCTTATCTCTTTACATTATTATTGTTGTTATCGTGTTTTAGTTTAGATAGTTATTGTTTGTTCATATTGTGATTTGATTGAACATATAACTCAGATGTATACATTTTTAAAAGTAAACTTTTAAAACGTGAAAAAAAACGTTTAAACCATTAAACCCCCCTTCTAGTTTAACCGTAAAATACAAACATTGTAAATTATTCAACCCCCCCCCCCCTTCTAGTTTCCACAATTGGTATCAGGACCCCTTTCTAGTTACCACAATTGGTATCGGAGGCCAAAGTCACTCAAGATTTTTAAAATATACTGTATTTTAAAGCTTGGATCGATCTATGGATTCCGACAAATATCTAGAAGGGCAATCTATGCAAAGACCATCACTTTTTGAAAGCGATAGTTTTATTTATTGGAAAAATAGATTCGAGGCATATGTTAAATCAAAAGATCTAGATCTTTGGCATGTTATTACTAATGGTGATTTTCAAGCCATTATTCAAAATTCGGAAACCAAACTTAATGAGGTTGTCCCTTTTGAAAAACAAAGTGATGAACTTAAAAGAAGGCTTGTGAAAAATAATGAAGCCAAAATAGTTATTTATAATGCTTTGCCAATAAAAGAATATGAAGGAATTTTCATATGTAACATGGCAAAAGAAATTTGGAAAACTTTGTTAATCACTCATCAATGTAATAGCCAAGTCAAAGATAATAAGATCGATATTTTGGTTCAACAATATAAACAATTCGTCATTTCTGAAGACGAATCTATAGATTTTGCTAGATTTAATACTATTATTACTAGTCTTAAAGCTTTTGATGAAGGTTATTCTAGTAAGAACTACGTAAGGAAGTTTCTTAGAGCTCTACATCCTAAATGGAGAGCAAAGGTCACGGCAATTGAAGAGTCGAAAGACATAACATCACTATCTCTTGATGAGCTCATTGGAAACCTTAAAGTCCATGAGATGATCATCAAGAAAGATTCCGAAACAGTCAAAAAAAGTAGAAAGGAAATCTCTTGCTTTAAAGGCTAAGAAAGAATCTAGTGATGAAGAGTGTTCGACTTCCGGGAGTAAAGACGAAGAATATGCCATGGCGGTAAGAGACTTCAAGAAGTTCTTTAAAAGAAGAGGTAGATTCGTGAGACAACCTCGGAACGACAAAAAGACGTTCCAAAGAAGTCGTGATGATAAGAACGGTAAAAGTGATAGAAAATGCTTTAGATGCGGCGACCCAAATCATCTTATTGGAGAATGTCCAAAACCACCGAAAGATAAGAACCAAAGAGCTTTTGTCGGAGGCTCTTGGAGCGATAGCGGTGAAGAAGATGATGAGAAGGTCAAAAACGAAACTTGTCTTGTAGCTCATGCATCAAGTGAGATATGCCTTGGAGTCGACTTGGAACCCGACGAATGGATTAAAGATAGCGGATGCTCTAAACATATGACGGGTAACCGAAAGCTCTTCTCCACTTACAAGGCATACAATGGAGGTAACGTCATTTTTGGTAGTAATCTTCGCGGTAACATCATTGGCAAAGGTACGATTTCTAATGACTCTCTCAATATAGATAATGTAGAACATGTTGATAACTTAGGATTTAACTTGCTAAGTATAGGACAAATATGTGATAATAAGTGTAGAGTAACTTTCTCTGAACATGATAGTGAAATTACTAAGGACGGTAAAGTCATAGGTAGAGGTATTAGGAAGAAAGGCTTATATGTGATGAAGTTAGGAAATAAGCCTAAAGACAAAATTTGTCTTGCAACGATTGATGAAAATTCCACTCTGTGGCATAGGAGATTAGGTCACGCTAATATGCGTCTTATTCAATCGTTAGCATCTAAGGAACTAGTTAGAAACCTACCTAAGTTTAAGTTTGATCAACATTTTTGTGATGCTTGCAAAATGGGAAAACAAGCTCACGTTAGTCACAAAGCTAAGAATATAGTCTCAACGACTAGATGCTTAGAACTTCTGCATATGGATCTTTTCGGTCCATCCGCCATAGGGAGTTACGGAGGAAACCGTTACACCTTAGTCATAGTAGACGACTACTCTAGGTATATTTGGACTAGATTCCTTAAGGATAAAACCGAAGCTTTTGATCAATTCGAAATATTTAGTAGGAAAATCCAAAACCAACTAGGTTGTTCTATAGTGTCAATAAGAACCGACCACGGTAGAGAATTTGATAATGAGGTGCAATTTGGAGAGTTTTGTAATGCCAACGGTATTACACATAACTTCTCGGCTCCACGCACTCCTCAATCAAATGGCGTGGTCGAAAGGAAAAATAGGACACTTCAAGAAATGAGTAGGACTATGTTGAACGAGCAATCGTTACCACAAAAGTTTTGGTGTAACGCCGTAGATACTTCAACATATATTCTCAACCGAATTCTCATTAGAGCCATTCTAGGAAAAACACCTTATGAACTCTTGAGAGGTAGGAAACCTACTCTTGACTATTTTAGAGTGTTTGGAAGCAAGTGCTTCATTTTGAACACAAAAGACTACCTTACCAAGTTTGACCCAAAGTCATACGAAGGTGTCTTTTTAGGTTATTCTCAAAATAGTAAAGCCTACATCATCCTAAACAAACACACTAGGAAAGTCGAAGAATCACTTAACGTGACATTCGATGAAACTCCTCCACCCTCTAAGACATCACCCTTGGTGGATGATGACTTAGATGAAGAAGAAGCAATTAAGGTCACCAAAAAGAAAAACCTAGAAAATGACATTGTGGATGAAACTTTAGAGGTTGATGAAATAATCAACATTAAGGAATCTAGGAACCACCCATTAGAAAATGTCATAGGAAACCTTAACCAAAGAACCCTTAGGTCACAAGCCCAAAACCAAAGTAACTTCTTTTGTTTTATATCAACTATAGAACCTAAGAATGTGAATGAAGCATTAGAAGATGAAAGTTGGATAGTCGCCATGCAAGAAGAATTAAATCAATTCGTTGCTAATGACGTTTGGGAGTTAGTTCCTCAACCTAGGAATATGACAATCATAGGAACTAAGTGGATATTTAGAAATAAGTTAGACGAGAACAGTATTGTTTCTCGAAATAAGGCTAGGTTAGTTGCTCAAGGCTACAAACAACAAGAGGGCATCGATTATGATGAAACTTATGCCCCGGTCGCTAGACTTAAGTCCATTAGAATATTATTAGCTTATGCTTGCGCCTTAGACTTTAAACTGTTCCAAATGGATGTAAAAAGTGCATTCCTGAACGGTTTTATCAATGAGGAGGTATACGTGGCACAACCTCCGGGATTCATTGATTTCGAAAAACCGGATCATGTTTATAAATTAAAGAAAGCTTTATATGGTCTTAACATGCACGATAGCTTGGTATGATTAGATTAAAAGCTTCCTTACTAATCTTGAATATAAATTGGGTATGGTAGTAACATCTTTTTACTAGATGAACTGTTCAAATCTTACATTGTTCCAAATATATGTCGTATGACATTATATTCGGTTCCGACTTGTCAAGCCATGTGTGCTGAATTTGCTAAAATCATGCATGAAGAGGTCGAGATGAGCATGATGGATGAAACTTAACTTCTTCCTTGGATTACCAAATTAAAACAAATGGATGATGGTATATTCTTTAATCATCTAAGTATATTCAAGAAATGATTAAGTAAATTTGGTCTACAGACTCTAAAACCATGAAAACCCCTTGTCCTTCGATACTAAATCATGAAAGATAAAGAGTATGAGTTTGTAGATAGTACCAAGTATCGAGGCATGATAGGTAGTTTATTATACCTAACGACAAGTAGGCCTGATATCATGTTTAGTGTCTACCTTTGGGCTCGCTTCCAAGAGGCTCCCAAAACCTCTTACCTTGAAGCGGTTAAGTGTGTCTTCCGATACATTAAAGGCACTACGCACTTAGGATTATGGTATCCTAAGGGGGGACCGGATAGAAACCTTGTATATGCGACTCTGATCATGCGGGAGATTATGTGGACCGAAAGAGCACTAGCAGTATTTGTACATTCGTGGGATGTTGTTTGACATCTTGGTTCTTGAAGAAACAAACCGCTCTTGCTATACCTACTACCGAAGCCGAATATGTAAGCGCAGGAAAGGCATGTCAACAAGCACTATGGATGAAACAAGCTCTCATCGACTATGACATAAAAAATCCAAAAGACTCAACGACGATTCCATCATGTGCGACAAAAAAGGCGCGATTGCATTAGCTGAAAACCGTGCAACATTCTCGTACCAAACACATCGAAATACGTCACCACTTTCTTCGTGATAATGTCCAGAAAGGACATATCTCAATCGAAAAAGTGCCGTCTGTCGACAACATCGCCGACATTCTTACTAAACCCCTTAAACGTGAATCGTTTAACTATCTACGTCTTGGTTTAGGAATGATGGAACACATTCCATAAATCATCTTAGTTCGCTTCTTTTTCTTCTGTCTCAATTCTAGTCCGTGTTCCATTCCGTGTCGTGACAACTTAAATACTTCATCCGAAGTACTTTAAGCATATTTAATTCGCGAAATGCAAATTAAAATGTCACTCCTCTTCGTAAAATTTTCGTCAAAAACCAAGTCCAAAAACCCTTGGCTGAGGGCGGCCCCCATATAGGCGGCCCCCCAATATATTTGGGACCGCCGATAAATATGGGACCGCCACCAGCAAGTCACAAAATGGGACACTTAAACAAAAAAATTTCAAAACAGAAAAACAAACACCCCTTACCTGCTGCCATTGACGAACACGACTCAAAACCCACCAAAACTCAAAATCAACCATCTAAACATCAATTGAAGATCAAATCAACACTAATAATCAATCCTAATATCACAAAGATCATCAATTGTAAGTTATTTCATCTATTTTCTTTCAATTTGAGTCTAGGGTTCATGATGAACACCAAAAATTAAAATTGGGGATTTTTGATTTTTCTTTCAATTTTGTACAATTAAGAGTACTAGGATACAATGTATAACTAATATGCTTCTCGTAGATATAGGATTTGCATACATTAGTGAATTTGTTGAAAAATTGATTTCGAACCAAAACCCCAATTTTATTTTCAAATCACTCACGTTAGAAATATTATTTGATGTTATGCATTGTTTAATCCAACCCAAAAACATTTTCAAACCATGCATATGTTCTCATGTAAAATTTGATATACTTAATTCATATGTATTTTTCGAACTTGTTTGGATGAGCAAAACCAAATTAAGGAGCGTTTGGATTAACTCTTAGGATTTTATGTTTAGGTCGAGTTAATCGTTACTCCACACTTGTTGCATATAGGCACACACTAGGCATCTCGTTAAATGAAGGAATCTCACTACAATTATCTTTTCCAATTTTAGGTGAAATGACTTGGAAGATGTCTGGAAGTACGATACACAAAATCTTACGTTCAAAATCTCAAACTGAAAAAATATAATCCTTGATATCTTAAAACCCATCATCAAAATTGATCCTCATCTATGAAAATCAAAATACAAATCATATTGGCCATCCATGAAACCTTGGGTTCATCATACTCATCTTAAATCAATTAACTATATATCCTCTGAAGAAGCTTCAAGTGTTGACTCAAATGATGGTTGAAATATTCCTCTAGAATTATTGCTAGGGATACATACTATTATTATTACTATGTAATACTATCTTAACCTCTATCATGGATAATCAAGTACGTGTATAATGTGTCTACATTATTATTTAATGGTTATTATGTGACATTTAGTAGACATTTTAGTCATTTATATGCTTCATCTTGAGCACATTACATGACTTACTCTCTCCTTAGATGTATTATGTGATTCTTAAAGTAATGGAAATGTCATAATCGCCCTTCTAATTCTTATTAACCCCTCTAAAAATTAAAACTTCACGGAAAATTTTCACGAACTCTCCAAAAAAATGTTTAATATTTTTTTGGCCCTTTTAAATATAGGGCGGCTCCCTAATATATATGGGACTGCCACTGATATAAGGGACCGCCATCAGGAAACCACAAAATTTTCCTGTCCCCTCTTTTTCTGCAACTCTGACCCTATTCTACTTAGGTCCAACCATCCTTTCCTTTCTAGACAAAACACTTCCTAGAATCTTCATTCTCCAATACCATGCCTTTCCCAAAATCCTTCTATATAACCATCATTCTTCTCCATATCAATCTACACTTCTCTTCTACATCTTTCTCTCATCATCAAGATCTCAATGTCATTCTCTAGCAAATCCACTCATGACTACTCTAGAAAACTCTGAAGGGCCATTCTTGAGCCTTGGAGATAAAGTCACAATCTCTCACCATCTCCTCAACCTAATAGGAATACACCTACCTCTCCTTCTATAACTAATTATTCACCATCTCTTTCACATCCATAAAACCCATCTCTAAACCAAATAACACATGAACTTCATCACTTATCTAATCTTCTTGAGATTAATCTCCAACAAGCAATTGATGCCACAAATCCTTCACCTCCTACCTCACCATGCATCCCTCCACCTTCCTTAGATCAAGTAAACCTTCATTCAGAATTCTGTCATTGTTGTTTGAATACCCAAAATCTATTCGATACATTGAAAGATGACCTTAACCGTATCAAATCTCTCATCATTGGTCCTTCCACTCAATTTCCATCCTCAATAACAACCTCCTCACCATAATTGAACAATCTCAAAAGCTTAATAATCTTTTGATTATGGCATCTTCTACCTTTTAAGAATCAACTAATGTAGATCTATTGTAATGATTCATACAAATGTTGTATGAATGTGTCTTAGCGCTTATTAAGATCTAGTTTTTAAATTTCATGTTTAATGTATTAGTTGGATGTGCTAGTGTATGAGTTTCTTGTTGGTGGAATGAAACTCTTCTTTTGATAATTTATATATATTATGTGTTAACTTGAAAGATATTTGTCTTGCACTTGTACTTCTAACTTTGTTTTGTAGCAAAATAATTTTCGTAAGATCGATCCCTTGGTGCCCCGAACAAGGGGGAAGCATACATCAAGGGGGAGTCTTGATATCGTCAGATTCTTTCTTCCTTCAACAACTCGACGATCATTCTTTTTGAATTCGCTCGCGCAAAATAGGGGGAGAATGGAACATACTTATTTAATTTTTTGACATCTTAATTTTATTAAAATTAATTTTATATTTTGTCATCATCAAAAAGGGGGAGATTGTTAATACAAATAATGTCTAAAAACATTAATTATATTTTTCGACCTCTCAACGTTTTGATAATAACAAAATGTAAAAACGTTTACAATAAAAATAAATATTTACAAATTATTAAATGTAAAATTCATTCTAAGATTAGTGATCACTTAAGGTATGAACAACAAAATAATTAAGCATGATTAGTGATCAAGATAAATATTTTTTTCTTACATCCTCACTTTTATTTTCTACCAAAGTATTATTCTCAAAAATTACATTTACATAAAAATATTCTCTAATTAATAAAAGTTTTATTAAAAACTTAAAATTTGAAATTCAAATTCTCCCCCCAAAACGGAAGCTTCTACACCAGATACAACCTTCCCCACAAAAAGACAAAAAAGGGAGCGGAGTCTAGGCGGCGGCCCCCTTATAGGCCTGGCGGCCCCCTTATATATAAGGGACCGCCCCCAGAGAGCCGTTGGGATTCCCTGCCTATAAATACTGCTCCATTCCTAGCAGAAAATCATTCCTCTTTGCACGAAATTTTTTAGTCTTTTCTTTCTCTCTCTAAACCTTCTTTCTCTCACTAAAACTCTTGATCACTAACATACTTAGATCTTGTTTCAAGTGATCTAATCTCTTCTTCTCATCTTTTCCCTCTCATTCAAGTGCAAGAGAAGAACACTCGTATTCGTCAAGAAACGAAGTGTTAATTAGTGATCTATCCTCCTTTCTTCTAAGTACCAAAACTCTATTGTATTTATCTTGTGTATTTGTGTGATTCGGATATTGTGTAGATCCAATAGTGTAGATCTTGTGAGTGTGTATATCTTGTGAAGTGGTAGATTGGTTCTAGCTAAGATTAGGACTCGACATTTAGCTTAGTGTCGGAAATATAAACGTAGCGGGGGGGGAACGTGTTAACGTTTTCTTCGCCTAAAGGGAGCTGTTGACATAGTGAAATTCGAGTAGGTACTCGGGAGTAGAGTAGGCGAAGAACCTACACAGGTGGTGCTAGTAGCACTCCGAACGACTATAAATCTCGTTGTCTAGGTTTGGTGTTTCTTTCCTTATATTTTTACATTATTATTGTTGTTATTTAGGTTTTGTGTGATATTTATGGCTGGTTCATTTGTGATTGGAGTGACATATAACTCGATCTATACTTGTATGATGGTGATCTTTCATACGTAAAAAAACAAACATGTAAATATTTCAAACCCCCACACCCCCTTCTAGTTTGCACATGTTAGTATGTCTTTGAAACGGTGCATTTTGGGGGGCTTCAGATAGAGATTCTCCATGATATTGTTTGAACATTAGGATGTCTTACGGAGTATTCGCTGTCCTTCCGGTGAAAGATTGAGCAAGGTAACGAGTAGTAAGATCCTCCCCATGTGGTGATGGATCTTGCTGGAAGTAGTTCATTGGTACATTGCTTAGCTTGATCGCAAATAGGGAACTTATATAACCGCAGTTGCGTTCTTTCCCTGTTTTCTCCCGTTAAGGTCAAGTGAGTCCCATGTTTTAAGAATTACTGAAGGTGTGGTTTGGACCTTGGACCGAAGTTTCGTGGAATGAGCACTCATTTTGCACAACCGGATGTGTAGGATCGAAGAGGTACTTACTTGTCCTACGAGGAGCTCGATGTATTCTTGTTAGCCTGTGTGGATAGGTTTGGATTAATCGCTAAGAGTACAGAAGAGGATTCTCGTCTCCTATGGTGGTTGACGAGAATGGATTATGAAACAATTAACACAAAGAAATGATTAGAACTATAAGAAAGATAATTACGGACTTGAGGTCTCACTTGAAAGGATTCAAGCGAGTAGAACTAAGTTAAACTATGATCAAAACCTAACTATTTCCCACGCAGCGGCGCTAAAAACTTGATGCAGTCGTCGTAGGACTTCAACAAGAAGTTTTTCAATCTATGCAGTAGTATCCTAACCGCTTGTCGTAGTTAGTATAGGCAAGACTCGGGGTTTGTTATCATTCTCTAGGGGAATAGGTGGGAAGGCTTGATCATGGTCTAACAGAATTCTAGGGGTTGAGAGAAGATTATTTTTATATTTTTATGTTTATAAGAAAGTAGTAAATCTTATGGTTTAAGAGGTTGGTTTGTTTATCTAGTTACTAAACTAATTAATATCTAGTCTACTGGTGATAACTTTATGTTAATTAAATGTATTTACTTAATCATGCATTACTTATCGATTGCTTTCCTAATACTGTTGCATTTGTCAATTGTGATGTTTTGTGTAAGTATTTCTAGGTCATGAAATGGATTATATAAAACTGCCGTTATTTAATAATTTCGTTAAGGCAACGCACAAGTACGGTAGTATGAAGACTATTACAAGGCCTCTAAAGAGTTATTATTAATTTGCGTGTGAAATATCTTAAGAGAGATCAACCATATAAGGGGGTAAGGTAGTATGAAGACTGTTACCCGATGGCATCCTATCTACGCACTTGCGTTTACTAGACGTATCTACAGCGATTCAAACAAAAGCTGGTTTTCTAAAGCCTAACGCCCACATTCATCAACAAGAAGCAACAATAATAGGATCTACAATCTGACTTTCATGCAATCATAAGCAAATACAAAGGAGGGTTTAGCCTAGCATGTTAAGGATAAAGCAAGAACATAGATTAATCACACAACACATAGACATATTGAATGATTAATGAATAACACTCTTACTTGATTAAAACATGGATAAAAGGTAGTTACAATATGGTTTGAGGCCCTAAAAACAACCTTTAAAGCTGCTACAAAGACTAGGGTTCGTCTCCCAAAAGTTATACAAAGTTACACACTTAAAACCCTAAAATCAGTTTTGTATATATAGAGATATCGTTGCGACAGCGTCGTGTTGAAGTTTTGACGATGTCGCTACGTGGATGATTCTAGATCTTCTTTAAGTCGGCCACGTCCTGACTTCATCGCTAGATCTCTGACACTGTCACTGGATAGATCACGATGGCGTCGCTATATGCCTGCGACGCCGTCTTTACACTCTGTGAATAATACTTCTTCATAGATTTGGTGTGGGTCTGTAATCTTGTCTGTTTCTTCTCTAAATGAGCCTAAGTTACGTGCATTTTATCCAAATGCCATCCAAGTGCTAAAAACCTAAAAACAAACGATTAAGCACATAATCTATGTATATTTGCATGATTTAGGGGGTTAAATGACCCTGGAATAGTGTATAAAATGACACCTCATCAATCACCACTCTTGAGGTGGTGTTTAAACCTTCCTTAATTAAAAAATAAGCAATCAATGAATACCAAATATTTCATGTTTAACATCACATTCTGTTATCCTTAAAATATGTCGACTTATACGGAATTACACTAGATAATGTAAGGCGTGACACGTAGGGACTAATAATGACAAGTTACGATAGTTATGTGTCACATGCCCTATAAATACTCCTTTTATACTTCCATATGAGGGTGAGGATAATCATTTGTATATCATAGTGTGTGTGTGTGCTTTCCCTTCTCTCTCTAGAAACACACACACACACATTTTCCCTTTTTCTCTCATTATTAATAATATGGCTAAGTTCTTATTTTATCCACCCTGACCTCGGGATCGTGTTTTGTTAGTGAATATTACATGTTAACAATTGGTAGTAGAGCCAAGGAGCATTTTGTGTTGTTGTTTAGCTTATTGTTTGTTTAGCTTATTGTGTGGGTGTTTATGGCTTATGTCGAGCTTATTTATAAGCCAAAAGCCACGTTTTTTGTTTGGTTGTGTTTTTTCAAACGCTTCAACTTTTTCTTTACTTTGTTTCACTTATAGTAGAGTATATATAGTAGCTTATTCCATAACCAAACAGATTAAATAAGCTTATTTTGAAAAAACAAGCTTATTTTGAGTGGTTTTTAAAAGGATGTTTGGTTCGTGCCTATTTTGTACCAAAGTTTGAAACTTTCTTCTTCCTCATGTTTCTAACTTATTAGTACAAGTATATCATAGCGTATTTCATGATTTTTGGGCTTATTTTCGAAGCAAAAAAACTGGGTTCGTGCTTATTTTTATGAAGGAGGCGAAATATACATGTTGCATGAGAAATATGTATGAATGAGGAGAAATATGCATGCTGCAGGCAAAATATGCATGATTAAGGCGATTTATGCACAACAGGTACATTGGGCGAAATATGTAGCCAGGCGAAATATGTAACCAGGCGAAATATGCATACTTTCAGGCGAAATATGAAGCCAAACAAAATATGCAACCAGGTGAAACATGCATCCAAGCAAAATATGATACTTTCAGGCGAAATATGCATGCAGGTGAAATTTGCACTCTAGTGAAATATGCTTTCAGGAGAAATATGCACAGGCAATTTATTTATACACCTGTTTTCGTCAAGAACCAATCTTAAACACCTTCCACAAACACCAAAGCAAACTCAACACTTAATGCTAAAACGATCCTATTAAAGATTCACTTAAACGTCAAAACGGCTATGGATTTGGATTCTAAATGACAAGTGATCATGAAGTTTATTTGGTATCCCTTATTTGAGATTGAAGTGGGTTTCACGAAGGCGTCTATTTATTTCATCATCGAGACTTCCTTCTATTTTCTACCCTTTTTCTTCAAACCTAATCTATAGATTGATGACTTGCTTGCGCACAGAAGGAATATGATTAAAACTTAGATTAATAAGTTATACCTGATGTAAGGAGTTACATTGTAGTACTCACGGGTTATAGCTATCACGTGAAGGAGTTACGTTGTATTGCTCAGTGTCACACGCAGATGCAGATGTGGATAGTCTCAAGAGGTATCGTACTTCTTATACTTTTGATGTTGGGTATAGGATACTTAAAGATTTAATCTTGCATCGTTCTTTAATCAACAATAGTGCAAGCTTAAGTAACAAATTTGGGGGATTTTACTTCAGTTTCAAGTTTGGTATGTCGGGTTTACTTCACCATGTGGTCACAACAATAGCCGACAGAATACAAGGTTGGTAAGTTAGCCAGAGAGTTTAAAGGTTGAGATGTAATCAACAATTCTTATGGGATATTATTGTGCTATTCCAAGACAATGGTACTTCACAGTCTAAGCAAAATTTTCAAAGTTCTTCAACGACGTTCATAACTTTTCAAGATTTGTGCTTATGATAAGAACTTCTCGAGTATATAGACGTACACGACAATGATGCTTCCGAGAGTTCGCAACCATCATGGGGGAAAATCATATACGTGGTGTGGTTTTACGGGTCAATAAAGAAGGGCTATAGGCATATAAACTATTGGTTTAGAAGATTCGTGCAACGTGTACTTTGTTCAGCTCCTAGGAGGAAGTAGTGTATACTACTTTACTTAGTATGGTTTGTGAAGTATTCTGCATACGTGAGAAGAATTGTTGATGATTCCTTACATGTTCCCCTGAACGGATATTCACTAAGACGTAATGACAAGTAGCAACAATATTTGGTGTGGTTTACGTCTTCTTCTATAAAATTCCGCTATGCACGTCAATGACTAGTAGAACATTATTCAAGCTACATCAAAGTTTCATAATGTGCTCAAGATAGGGATGTTGGTTTGGGGGGAAGCTGATTCAAAAACTTTGTCAAAAAGGGGTCAATGAAGAAAGCTTTTCAAGACATGCTTCATGGATTGGAGGAAGTTAATCCAACTCATGCATACTACAATGGTTCATGAACAAGTAAAGACACTGAAGATCCAAGCTGGAGTATAAGTTTCAAGACCAGAAGAACACATAAGACACCTTTAGCATTGGAAGCGCTTTGGAAGACGTTATTTTTGATGTAATTGTACTTGTTAGGAACACTATAAGTGATTCCGTATGTCCACATATTGGGGGAAGATTGTTAGCCTTAAAATATGTCAACTTATATGGAATTACATTAGATAATGTAAGGTGTGACACGTAGGGACTAATAATGACAAGTTAGGATAGTTATGTGTCACGTGCCCTATAAATACCCCTCCTATACTTCCATAGGAGGGTGAGGATAATCATTTGTATCTCATAGTATGTGTGTGCTTTCCCTTATCTCTCTAGAAACACACACACACATCTTCCCCTTTTATCTCATTCTTAATAATATGGCTAAGTTCTTATTTTATCCTCCCCGACCTCCGGATCATGTTTTTAGTGAATATTACATGTTAACACATCACATGTTTAAAATGAATAAATATATATAATTATAAAATATACTAGTTTATTTATTGCTAAGGCTGGATGGTAAAGAAGACCCAAACTCATCTGACACGTCAACGTCACATCAGCTTTCTCTTTCCAACTTTAAAACTCACTACAACTTACCATTCAACCGTAATAACAACTCACCTTTCAACTAAAACTCACCTTTCATTAAAATACCCTCTTTATATAAAATATACCCTACTAAATATCCACACACACACTCATAATCAAATAAAATACATTAAATAAAAAATAAAAGGGCCCACAAAAGTTCAAACTCACTTATGTGAGATACTCATCGAAACATACCAAAACTTAAGGTGACTTTTGGGACCGGCATAAGACTCACACGTGAGTTCATAACTCACTTCGATGAGTTATGCTTTATACCGTTCAGCCTAAATATTTAATTAAGAAAGGTTTAAACACCACCCCAAAAGTGGTGGTTAGCAAAACCCTAAATACTATGTCCATCAATTTATGCTACTAATAATCTATATATATTTTAGAAACCTACAACTATATATAACATGTAATAATGTCATAGAATATGTTATTTCTGAAAATTCCAAATACTCATTATCAAAAAAATTCTTAGTTTTAGTTTTTTACTTCACAACTTTAGGTAATTTATAAATCCTACTGCATAAGTTAGTGCAATAATCTATACTACTCTATAAAGAAAATTTGGGGTATTCTTGAAAGTTGAAAATGGTGTAAATATAGAAATGTTGAAAAATTAATACACTCCTATTTGAATCATTTCTTTAAAGTTGAAAATTATGTAAGTTTGGAAATGTTGAAACGCAAGGAATAAAAGAAATCAAAACGCATGGAATAAAAGAAAGTTGACAAAACCAAAACTCATTTTGGAAATAAAATTAATTTCTCTTGCATTCTTACTGTATATACAAAACTCAAAGAATAAATTTATAATGGGCGGGAAATTATTTGTATTCAAATTCAAACTTAAGGGTTTTCCATACCCTATATAATGAACCATCATTTGGTTCTTCATTTCATCCAAGTCTTCTTCCATTAACATTAACAACAAAATGGTTCTTTATTTGGTTCCTGATGATGTCCCTACTGTCCCTGCTATCCCTGCTCCTCATTGGGATGACGTGATCGTCATCTCAAGTGATGAAGAATATTCAAGTGATGAAGAATATTCCAGTGATGATGAGAAATATGGTATTCCAGAAGATGACGTTGTCCCTGCTGTGCCTTGGGATGACGTTATCGTCATCTCAAGTGATGAAGAGCCTGAAATGCCAGCGAAGAAAGTGAGCGTGAAAAGTAGGAAACGCGTCTTTGCTTTGGTTGATGAAAGCGATAGTGATGACGATTGTTGGTCAAACGCTTTTCTTTTCTAAACAACAATGTCTTATTTTTATTAGTGTTAAACATTCTGGTTTAACAATTGTCTTGCACTTCTTTTGATTTGTGTTAAACATCTTTGTTTAACAATTATCAATATCAGTTATCAATTATAAATGTTTCTATTATAAATGTTTGTGTTAAACATTCTTGGTTATCAATTATAAATGTCATTCTTGTTTAAAAATTATAAACATCTCGCATGTTATCAATGCTTCTATTATCAATGTCTTACTATGTGTTATGTTTCTATTATCTCCTGTTGATTTACAAATGTTCTGGTTATTGTTTTGTATGGATTCAATACTTACTTATGGCTTAGTTTAGATCATTTAAAATGCCACAATCTTCAGTAATGTTTTTTGATTCGGATGTATAATTTTGTAGAGTATACTTTCCAAATTTTTTTTGTCAACCCTTCATTGCCAGAAAACTATGTTAAAGAAAAGTTGCCATCATAAACTCTTTTGAAAAGTATAAATTCCATTAATCTATATCTAGACTTCTCTATAAAGAGAATTTGACATATTCTTGAAAGTTGAAAACTCACTAATTTTGGAAATGTTGAAAAATTAAATGATTGAAAGTTAAATCTTTGCTCATATATAAACATCACACATATCAAAACAAAAAAACACACACATACCCTCTTATCTCTCTCTCTATCCCAATATCTCTCCTCTTTATCTCTCTAGCCTATTAAACACACCATAACCGCCGCCACCACCACCGTCCCTCCTCCACACCGTCCCTCCTCGCCATCGTCGTCATTACCAAACCACCAGTTGTGACCCCACCACCATACCATGAAATTAATAAAGTTTTAAGGTATTTTGAGGATATTTTTATATATCTATTGTTTTTATTTGTTTTTGTGTTTTTTTTAAGCAGCCACATGCTACGCTCGAAAAATTAAACTCGCCGGAAAAATCAAAGTCGTCGGAAAAATCAAAATTCCGGAAAAAATCAAAATTGCGGAAAAAGAAAAGCACCATTGAAACCACCACTCCGCTGTGAGACCAACTACCACAGAAAAGAGACCACCATACCGGAAAAAACAAACTCGCCAGAAAAATCTTGGGATAATTTTTTTTTTGTTTATTTTATGGACTATATATTCTTTTGAGTTTTGCAGCTTCTTTGTACTTTTTTAATGAATTTGAGTTGTAATACTAACATTTGTTTCTTTTAATGAATTTGAGATGTCACCGCCATCTCTATTGCCGGAATCTTCGCCGACGTTGACAAGTGTAATTTGTTATAATTTTGAATTTGATCATTATGATACTTTTAATTGTATAAATGGCAATCATTGAATGACTAAATTAAATTGTATATTTAAATTATATGGTACATAAATGGCTAAATTAAATTGCATATTTAAATTATACGGGACATAAATGGCTAAATTATATATAAATGGCAATCATTGAATGTTATTGAAATATTCAACAAATTATTGAAAACTGAAAATTAATTATAGAAAGCTTACTACAATAATTATATAAATGGCAATCATAATCATTCCCTATAAGGTAATGTCATTGAATGTGTTGAACTTAGTTTGATTTTTTTATTTGTTAAACTTGAATATAATAGTAAAGCACATTGAATTAGTGTAACTGTTTCCTATCTTACGATACTATATGATTATGATTATGATTATATTGCTCTTTTTTTGGTTTCATCTTTTAATTTACTACTTTTTCTTAAAATTAATTATAGTCTAATTAATGTTTTGCAGGATGTGATTTAGATCTTGAATTCGTGTATTTTCATAACTAACTACAAAAAGAAAATCAATTTGTTTGGTAAAATTACTTTTACATTACAGAAAATCCTAATTAACAATGGTTACGCGACAAAATATTCCTATGTGTCCGTTGACTTTGAAATTATATTACAAATATATATATAGGGATGATTTGAGAAAAGTTCAAAAAATTTATATTATGAGATATAGAATGATTTGAGAAAGTAGGTGAAAACAAAAGAATGCATGTTCTAATGAATGAAAATAAGAGTATATCTTATGCCAATCATGTAGAAATATATGATGATTTGAGAACTTATGTCAATCATGTATTTTGTGGGGTGAAGAGTTTCCAACCTTATTGATAAGTATAGAAAATGATTATATAAAGTAAACAACAGTGGTTATTATGTTTATTTGTCAAACTTGTTTTATTCTACTTATTTTCCGGAAATGATTTTATAAATTCTTATGCTAATCGAAACTGATTTTGAATAAATAGTTTTTCAAACTTTACACATATGTTGCCATTATCTTTATTTATGACATTTATTCTTCTTTACTACATATATAAACGATTTACCTTAATTTTTTGAAATTTAAGAATGTTAAGAATTTAAAATGTATAAATGGCAGCGCTTAATCTTTATTACTTGATTTGAAATTTGTTTAAAAAGAAAAGGACGTGCATTGATGAGACGGTTTCAATGCAATTTTCTTAGAATTTGTAATTTTTGTATGATAAGAATGTGGTTAAGTACATTAAAAACTCAATTATGAAACTTTCATTACATGTTCTTTTTATTGTTAAGCATAATAGTATGAATAACAAGCGTATCTAAATAGATCTTATTCACTAATTTTTCTCAATTGTGAATCATTATATTTAGGAGTAATATTTTCTACATATATTAAAGTCTTTTAGGGATTCACTTGATGAAATACCATCTGGTCAATATAACTTTCATTTTGCTTTAAAAGCAATAAAGGTTAAAATTCATTGGTCTTCATGAGCTTGATGCTATAACGGGTTGTTATATGTTCTTTGATACATGACAAAAATTATTGTTTGAAGTGAATTATCGCATGTCACAACATTTTGATATCTTCACGTATTATGTTTGAACGTTACACGAAAAACATACCACAATATTGCATATTCTTAATTATCGGTCGCTAGGGATTTTCCGTGCGTGCACAAGTATTCGTCTAGTTTTTAATAAAAACAATTTAACATCTTGAATTCTCAATATAATTTAATTAATAAAAAATTAATGCATAAAACCTATTTTTTATTGGCTCGGTCTTTATAATTCTTTTAAGAAAAAAAATTATTTTTGCCTTACCAAAAAAAATATTTGTGTTAAATGCTCTCAAAAATCTTCATTTTTACAAATGCCCCAAGGCGACCTAGGTGACTTGGGCGATTTTAACGAAATTTTGACAAGTGTCCTAAGTCTCCTCGGTCGCCCTCGTACTTGCATGGACAAGTGTTAATTTTAGGTAAAAGTCGCCCAGGTCGCTCGATGGCATTTGTGAAAAGCACTTTTTTGAGGAGCAAACAACACAAACATCTTTTATTGGTGGGAAAAACAGAATTTTCCCTTTAAACATAAAAATGGAGAAAACATAAAAATGGAGAAAACATTTTAGAAAAGAAAGAAGGAAATATGATAATTGATGGAAGGAGGGACTGGCGAGATAAAAAAACAATATAATAATAATGATAAAAACTAATTTTACCTTTTTAATAAAAAACGCATAGTTTTGGAAAGCAATTTTCAAATCAGCATATTTGTGTCAATGCATTTTAAAACATGCACAGAATTGGAATTTTCTCACAAGTTTGATAAATAAAGAAGACTCCAAGCTTTGAGGACTTACACGGGTGATATACCAATAGCTATTTTTTTAAGATGTTGCACGAATTTTTTTTCTCCTTTTCTAATTTATAAAAAACTAATATACCTCTAATTGTTCCGGTATAACGCTCGACATTTTTTTTAAAGAAAATTCTTGTTTCAAACAAAAGTACATATGGTTTGGCGCCAAATGGTTAATCATGACCCCATGTTCCCATTATGATCATGCTCTACTGCTCTACCGCTCTACCCTCTTAGTTGAGCGACACATGTCTAAAAAAGTGCACTTTTTATTGGCCCACAAATCTGTGGGCTGGCCCACCACTTATTATAAAATTACTCATTTACCCTTAACCATTGTTTTGTCCTTTTATCCACGTCAGATGCTCTAGCGCTCTACTGGTGCCGCTCTACCGACTTAGGGCAGTGTACCAAATCTTCTCATAGATTTTTTTCTCTCTCTTCAATCTTTTTTTCAAAACACATACTTAAACTTTTTTTCTCTCTTCAAACTTTTTTCTCTCTTCTCTAAAAGTTTTCGATCATTCGAATCTTAAAATCACACAGTTTCCGACGTCGGCCAAATCATGAATTTCTGATCATTTGAATCGTAAAATCTTATGGCTAAAAGACAACGACTATATGTAAGTTTTTATGCCTGAAATACAGTTGTTGCTGATATCTTATTGACCTAATAATTATTGATTTTGTTTCAAATTATTTGTTAGATCCCCAAATTTGTTTCAAATTATTTGTTAGATCCCCAATTTTGCTTCAAAATTTTCATTTATTGTAAAAGTGCAGATTTCATCCCCAATTTTATAGGTCTAGGGCAATGCACATAGTGGGTTATCTCCTGCATTTAACTAGGTTATCTATGTTTGATTTTTGATGTTTAGTTTAGCTAATTTCATGTTGATATTTATAATTTTATAATTAACAGTTCCTTTTCAATATTTTGTAGGTTTATGATGCTAAGGTTAGTATTAGGTCGAAGTTACACATTCTACAAACCATTCGATCGAAGTTGAGTTGGAAGGTAGATCGTCTTGGTATGTTTAGCTGGATTGTTTTTGGACCATGGTTAGACATACAAACTACCATACATGATAATCATTTGTTGAATTTTTTACTTCAACACCAAAGGTTAGTTCGAAATCCATCTCCCAACCAGCCCTTCATTTTTGATATTGATGGTCGTAGCTTAGAATTTGGTAGGGAGGATTTCTGTTTGATTACTGGTTTTCGCTTTGGCAAAGTGAGTTAAGACCCTAAAGAGGAAGATCATTCTGAATTCCGTAAGCGTGTTTTCCCCAAGAATGTTAACTTAAAGGGTGAACATCTATTAGAGCTTGTTAAGAACGATGTTGAGTTTAATCAATTGGATGATGATGATGCTATACGTGTTTGTTTGCTGCTGGCATTAGATTATGTTTTTATGGGTCAGGAGCTTAGACATGTAATTACAAACGCCATTGTAAACTTGATAGATGATTTTTATAAATGGGATGCATTTCCATTGGGAGAA
This sequence comes from Tanacetum coccineum, assembly GCA_026074375.1. Lineage (NCBI taxonomy): Eukaryota > Viridiplantae > Streptophyta > Magnoliopsida > Asterales > Asteraceae > Tanacetum > Tanacetum coccineum. The sequence continues at coordinate 77,214 of BQNB010009070.1, forward strand.
TATATGTGGTTATTCTTTCATAAGAAGGTTTATAACGTGGCGGTATATCATAGGAAATGCCATTTGGGAAAGTTGGCAAGCAATACCAAATACGAGGCTAACTATGTGTTGTATGGTTTTGTTTTTCCATTGAAGGTTAGTTTCTTTAATATGAATGTATAACAGATAGTATAACAAATTTATGCTTTGAGATTAAGTTATATGAGAATGATGAAATGTATAAAAAATCATGTAAGGTAGGATTTTTTTCAATGTATTAGTCTACCAGTTTAGGACTACCTGCTGAATTAGAAGCATCATTTTATTTTTTTGCTTGTGATGTGATTTTAATTATTTAAGGAATATGTTTCATATCATTTATGTTTACTATGCATTATACTTATAACAGATATAGGGTTTAGAGACTTTCTCTAACTCAATCCATTGGTGGCGTAAATATGAGAATTTGATCCCCGTGGCGTTTCATGGATTAATGGGTCAAAGTTTGAAAAATCAGGTTATGAGAGATTGTTTTATTCGAAAAATGCAGCTTTTCACAAACTTACCCCTTCAGCTATTGAGATGAATGAACTTTGGTGGAGATCTAGTTTTTATTTTTTTAAAAGGGTCACCCCTCTACTCCAGTACTTAGATCAGCTACAAAGGGTATTAGTAATTCCAAGAGTGTTCATACCCCGTGTTCAGACAGAGGTTCGTCAAGAGGTACATGTCCTTACTGAGGTGCGTAGGTTTGTTGATAAAGAAGAGGTGCGTACTCAAGTTGTTGATGAAGAAGATGTTCAAAAGAGAGCTATACTTGCAAAAACTGTCAAAGAACAAGAGCAGATGATCGCTGAACTGCAACGTCACTTATATTCAGTTGAGCAAATTACAAAACGACTACACACTGGTCCATCTGATGTTGATCTTCTTGATAAGGTTATGTCATTTACATAACATCTTACCTTGTTATAATATTCGAACAAATAACATTATTTTAATTTTTTGCAGAACGACAATCATTCCCATAATGTTCCTGTTGGTGGTCTTGACCAACAGTCCATGGAAGGGGTCAGCCAGTGTATGAATGATGATCAGGTTGATAAGGTTTGTGATTTTCATTATCTGATGCAAATTTCTTTAACTCTTATTGTATCTCACCTTTAATTCTTATTTTTAGAACTGTAATGATGTTCCGAATAATTTTCTTGTCGATGGTCCCGAGTACCAGTCTGTGGAGGGGGTCAGTCAGTGTACCAGTGTTGATCATGTTGATAAGGTATGTTCTATTGATTATCTTATTATTTATTTTCCAATACATATTTCCAATTTATCAGTCTTTATGTAATTTTTTCCCAGAGATTCAATGACGAATACGATAGTATTGTCGTTGATGGTCTTATTAGTTTAAAGTCCCAAGATGTTGACCATATTTTTAAGGTTTGAGCATAACATTGTAAAATTACCTTTTTAATTCATATGATAGTTTTCTATCTATACAACAGGTTAAAGAACTAATCAACGACTTCTTTACACGCCACCTGTTGGACTGGATTCTGTTTAGGTAATAAATTAATGATTTTTTTAATATTGTAGGAACATTATTTTCATATTTTTGATTGTAGGATGTTGGTGTCTCTGAATTGATGGATGTGGATCAACCTTCTTTGGATACTGTTGTGAAAGATGTTAAGACTGATGTGTTTCCTTTCTAATGTCAGAAATATCCTGGTAAGGCTTGTGTATCCCCTTATGTTCCACCGTCGTACACTAAAGTTAAATGCAAGAAAAGGCGTCGTGTAATTAAGTTAGATAAACCAAATATATTGATCAAAACTCTTATTGGTCCAGATGGAAATGAAATCCCATTGTTGCCATGGAAAGAGGTATGTGTTTATAAACTTAGACAGGTTTGGATATGTGTTTTTTATAGTAATATTTAATGGTTCCAATTATTCAGGATCTTACACGTTCCCTAAATGCACTAAAAAACAATAAGTGGGCATGAAGGAGTTATGTCCTTATTTTGTGATAAAAAGAGGACGGATATGCAGTGGACTTTTCCATGGCTTGAAGACGGTCATGTTGTTCGAATGGATTTCTGAGAGAAATTAGTTGGCAGGAGCCATACTAAAAGAGGTTGTCTATCTGATGATGTAAGTATTTTTTTTAATAGTTTAAAATCAACGTATCAACCTTATAATCAGATTTATTGTATCTAACGGTTACCATATTGATCTATTTAGTAATCACAACATCTTGATATTTAGATTGAATATTTGTGGCAATTCAGGCAGCCCAATGATGACTGGGCAATGGCAAGCCCATATCTTAGTGATATGCTTCTCTGGTATGAGTATCCTCTTTATTACGCTGATGGTGTCAAATACGGTGTCCCCTGGTTTGCAAAGAGTGTAAAAAAGGTTTGTATTTTTAACCTATTATCTATTTTCTATTAAATTGATATATATGCAAGGATGTCATCATTCATTATGTTCCAATATATAGGTGTACTTTCCTGTGAATGAAAGTGATTCTAATTGGGCCCTTGGTGAGTTGGACATTACTTCTAGTGTGATAACTTTTTATGATAGTCTTGGGGGCCCTCCTGGTGGAGTAGAAACCTGTCATTTTTGGCTTGAGGTGAGGCAAATATTGGAGTTTCAGTTTCCACTTTATCTGGATAGTGCCGAGGTTTTTGAGAAGAAGAAAATTGATAAAACTAGTTATTCAATAAGTTTTTGATATGCTGAAGGAGTCCCACTCCACGGTGGACTTTATGGTGATTGTGGCCTTTGGGTTTGCATATTTTTATATAGGCTGTCACATAATATTTCTTTGGATGTTGATGATTCTAGCAATGTTGTTGCTTTGGCCTGGCGTGAATGTATTATTGACTTTTACTGGAGATACAAGATTTTGCTGGATGGTTAGTTGGTATGTGCTCTTCAATTGGATAGTACCTCAAATAATTGTTTGTTTTGAACATTAATTTTTTTTGTTGTAGGTAACATTGTGTTGGTAACAATTGTTGTTGACTTATATTGGCTATTTGATCTTTAACACTTGTGTTGGTAACAATTAATGTATGTTTATATTAGCACTAGTTTTGTTCTTTTGTTGTGAATGGGTTGGTTTTGGTTACAAGTCTAATGATTTGACTTCTCAAAGTTGGTTGTTTTGGTTATTTGTCTAAATATACTTCTAAAGCACAAGAATGAGCTTTGATGTTTATAATGTGTACTCAAAATGGGTTGTTTTGGTTAATTATTTAGTCTAAAAAATTGGTTGGTTTGTCTATACTTTCTGCCTCAAATCATTTGACTACTCTAAAGAACAAGCATGAACATAAAAATTTAGATACAAAACTAGATCATTACTTCATTTCATCATCAGAAACATATTACAAACCACTAGATCATCACAGCCTTCACCATAATTTACAAACCACTAGATTAAGTACGATAAACATAAAGGAGAACATAAAGCAAAACATCATATCCACCTAACCCATTACAAAGATCACCACCATCTAACCCAAACCTAAAAGCAAATTAATGCCCACCTTCTAACCCCAACCCCAACCCATCACTTACGGTTTAGTTTATCCTTGGAAATGAAGGTATACTTTTTATAAGTATTTAACTTCATGATGGATTTTGCCTTATCAAGATCCTCACCACATAGTATCCTAACAAATGCCATATGGTCAGAATCTATGACTGTCCCATCAAGTTGTTTGATCTCTTCAATAAGTTAACTTCATGGCATAGATCAGTCAATAAACTTGTCATTCTTAATTCTCGTTCCATCTCTCGTTCAACGAACAAAATGATTTGTTCACTGAGAAGTTAAGACTTCGAATCAATTGCTAGTTGCTTTAGTTTTTCCATTGTTAGTTTTTTCTTTAGGTGATTAAATGATTAGGTATACGAGATTCATATAGGAGGCTGTGCTTTATATAGCCAAAAAAGTAATGATGGGATATACTATAGATGAGATATCTATAGTAATGATGAGATCAACGAATTTAGTCAAATAAATTGTAATGAAAACATTGCTAATATTAAAAACGTAACTAGATATATAAAAGGTAATACCAATTATTTTAAACATTAAACATTAAAAAGTTAATAGGTTCACAACAAACTCTAATTAATGATAACATACAAAATGAAAAATAACCAGATAAAACATAAAACAAACTTCAATCTTCGAGCTTGAGTAGCCTGAACATTCAATGTTTCTTAATTATTATTGATTCTTCTCAAAAGTCCAGGAATGATAGTGACTGCTCTAGCACACATTGGCGGATCCCTCCAATGACTAAACATACAATACGGACATAAGTAGAATCGACGTCCGGGGTTTGTATCAGTCCAGGAAGTGGTAATCTTAGTTTGTGATTCACAATTCACACACAAGGTTGTATTAGCCATGTAGCTAGTTTTTCTTAAAAGAAATTGATGTGTGTGTAAAAAATTGAGTTATAGTTAAGGTAGTTGATATAGTAAATTCGATGAGCATTTAATTTTATCAAATGCTCTACTGATGGTTGCTCTACCGACGGCTGCTCTACCAGTAATTAATGTGGGTTTGGTGTAAATATTATTAGATAGAAAAAATATGTGTACTTAAAGGTTGTTTGCTCTACCGACGGTTGCTCTACCAGTAATTAATGTGGGTTTGGTGTAAATATTATTAGATAGAAAAAATATGTGTACTTAAAGGTTGTTTGCTCTACCGACGGTTGCTCTATCGACGCTTGCTCTACCGACGGTTGCTCTACCAATAATTAATGTATGTTTGGTGTAAATATTCATAGATAGAATAAATATGTGTACTTAATGGTTGTTTGCTCTACCGACGGTTGCTCTACCAATTATTTAATGTGTGTTACACTATATGTGCATCATTAAATGGTATGGTTGAACTTTGTTGTAGGATCATGAATATTATTGTATTAGACAACTAAGTATGTACTTAAGTGGTTCTACTACAAATGAGTGTATATATATTTAATAATATCAAAAATAACTTCCCACACAAAAATATAAATAAAAATATTATGTTAATCAAAAGCAATATTTAAATTATTTTATTGAATAACCACCGTCATATAATTTGATTATTTATCACAAAACACAGATACGTTATGAAGTATTAAAGCAGATCCAACTTTAATAACCTTGTCATAACCATCATCTAACAACACTTTGTAATGAATTGTACCAGACATTGTGCCTGAAAGATATTTGAGTGTTAAATTTATATCGCCAAGCACATTTGGTGTACAAGAAGTGATTATAGCAACAACTTTCTCAAGTTTTCCCATTCATGGTTTGCTGGTGAATTCATTTGCAAGTGATTTGAAAGGTAAAACTTTGATAATACAATAAACAAGTATTTTTACAAAATTTACTAGATGATGATAATTTATAGATAAAATGTCATTAAAGTATAGTAGGTGGTTTGAAGATGTAATTAATAAGTATTTGGTGTAAATATTAAATATGTTTTATTATGCTCTACCTACCCTCGGATGCTCTACTTACGCATGCTCTACTGACATTTGCTCTAGGTTTTGGGCCTTGTTAGCTTATCGGGCTTCTAGGTTTTGGGCCTTGTTAGGTTTTGTTAGGATTTGGGCCTTATTTAGTTTTGGGACTATATAGGTTATTGGGCCTTGTTAGGTTATTAGGCCTTCTAGTTTTTAGACCACGCATTATTTCTGACCTTTGTTAGGTTTTGGGCCTTGTTAGGTGCTGATTATTTTTGGTAAAAATGTAACAATTATAAACACTTAATAAAACTTAATATTACGCAAAAAAGTTTAAATGCAACAATCCTAAACACGTAGTTAATCCTAAACATGTAGTTAAGCTAAACTTAAAACATAATAGAAACCTAATACATAAAAAAAGTAATAAATTAATGAAGATTAGACGAGTCCATCCTTTGATTCATCAAACACCACCTTGCCATTACCCACATCCGCAAAGTCATCCAACACCACCTAACCTCTTCCATTAGCCACATCCTCAATGTCATCCAACACCACTTTACCTTTGCTAGTGGACGCTGAAGTTTTTTTCAAAACATGAGGTGATCTTAGGTAAGATGGAGATTGAGTTTCTTCTTGCTCCCATGCAATAAGCTCTTCCAACGACATAGTGCTTGAATCCTTCCTTGCCTTTTCTTGACTTCTATACTTAGAAGTAACCTCCTCATCAGACTCACAAACAACCTCCAAGGGTTTAAAATACAAATCAAGTAGGATAACTTGAGGATTATGGCCAACATAGACATCAAGATACCCATGAATGTTAGCCAGCTCAAACATTTTCTCTCAGTCCCTATCATTTTCAACTAGAGTCAAAACCTTTTCAAGCTTACATTTGGGTTTACAATAAAACCACTTCCATATATCGTCTTTTGTTTTATCCCACAAAAGGTCGTCATTTCTTTATACAACATCCTTGTTGACCTTGGTAACCTCAAATCTAGAATTGGCCCACCTGGATAATCTAACAGATAGAAGAAGAAACACCTCCTAAAGAAAACTTCAATCACCATCTCATCACTCTTATATGACGCCCTGTGTAAAAATCAAAAGAATTTAAAATTAGATAATTTACTAAAGTATTTAAAAAGATAAATTTTTAAAAGAAAACGAAATAAAGAAACATACACCCACTCATCAAAAACTAGATCCTTTGTTGTTGAATATGTGTCTATAGATGACATTCTTTGTCTAAACCAAAAATCCCAATTAACACTAACTCTAGGTGATAAAGGTTGATAAATGAATTTGAAAGTGATAGATCCTTCAGCTTATTAAATACACATAAAGTGATAGAGCAGCCATCAGTAGAGCAAAATTATGTAGAGCAAGGGTATTATATGTGGTAGTTAGAGTTTTAGCAATACCGAGGGCTGCTCTACCGACGGCATGCATCATTACTTCTTTGACTCTTTTAAGGTTACATAAATATTTGGTTGTTAAACTACTTCTTGCTTTATTTAAGGTGACATTATATGTGGTAGTTAAATTTTTAGCAATATATATTTATAAGATTGTAAATCCAAATTCTAAACAAAAAAACTACATGGAGTTCTACTAAGAAAAAATATAACATACACTGATCTAGTTGGATACGTTAGGAAAAAGTTCAAAATCATCCACATGTATGAAAAAGTTTGATAACAATCCTAAACACGTATTTAAGCTAAACTTAAAACATAATAGAAACCTAATACATAAAAAAGTCATAAATTAATGAAGATTATAGCTTGATGAGCCTCCTACAGTCGGGTCGCCATCACCCTTAGTTTAGACGAGTCCATCCTTTGATTCATCTAACACCACCTTACCTTTTTCATGACCCACATCCGCAAAGTCATCCAATACCACCTTACCTTTCCATTAGCCACATCCTCAAGGTCATCCAAAAGCACCTTACCTTTGCTAGTGGACACTGAAGTTTTTTTTTCCAAACATAAGGTGATCTTAGGTAAGATGGAGATTGAGTTTCTTCTTGCTCCCATGCAATAAGCTCATCCAACAACATAGTGCTAACATCCTTCTTTGCCTTTTCATGACTTCTATACATCTAAGTAACCTCCTCATCAGAGTCAACACAACACAAGTTTTTAAAATAGTAATTAACTAGGAACACTTGAGGAATCTGGCCAACATATAAATTAAGAGTCCCATGCAAGTTAGCTAGCTGAAAATTTTTATCCATGTCCCTATCATTTTCAACAAGAGTCAAACCTTCTTCAAGACTGCATTTGTGTTTATAATAAAACCACTTCTAGATATCATCTTTTGTTTTATCCAACAAAAGGTCATTCGTTTCTTTATACGACAACCTTTTTGACTTTGGTAACCTCAAATCTAGAATATGCTCATTGATGACATCAAATAACATCTATTTTATAGCATCATTTATCCTATGTTATTAACCCATTTTGTATAATTATTGCAAAGAATTGTTACTTAATCGTTTATATTTGAGAATTGCAGTAATTATGGAGTACTTGGTGAAAGTTAGCAAAAGGCGCGCATTTTAGAGCTTAAATGAAGATATTTTGAAGATTACTATTCTGAAGACCAATACGCCGTATCCATCAAGGAAGATACCTCACCAAAGACCACAAAGGAAACTTATTCAATACGCCGTATCCAAAGAATATCAATACGTCGTATTAGAAATATAGTATGTGAAGATTCTGGAAGATATCAAACGTGGTCCCTACTCCAAGAAACCCCCAATACGCCGTATCCAACCCATTGGATACGCCGTATCGAACCGACTTCTAGACCCTATAAATAGAAAACTCAAAAAATGAGTTTTAAGGGTGCTAAATCATATTCTCGATACCTAAATCATAAAAGTCGATTTTTAGAGGAGAAAAAGAGCAGAAGAGGTCGAGCAACGTTATCAATTCCATAGGAGATAACGTGTAATTCCATACTTTAGTAATCGTTCAGTTTTTGGTATCATTTGTTAACTCGGTTAGTTTACCTTGGCTATATAATTGCTCTTGTATTTATTATGACGTTTGAAGGCTAATACCTTCGGGTCTTAGCCATTATTATGAAGATCTGAATGTTTGGTATTGTTTATCTTGATTTCTTGATTTATCGTTGGATGCTTGTTTATGTTTATCAATATACTTGTTTACGTGCTTTTGTATGCGACCTATTATTCAACTGGATCTAGTGATACGGGTCAAGTTATCTAGAGTCCAGGATAGCTATTCATATAGTGATTTATACATCTAGACCAATAGGATTACAAATAACGATCTACCTTTGCCTTTAGATTAGTGAGCTTAGTTGGACCGGCAGGTGGCCCTTGGGATCAACGAGTACGTTCTTAATTAATTGGTAAAGATTTGGTTAATGGACTACTAGTGTATAAATTTCCATTAAGCAGTAAGTGAGTAAAGTCTCTATGAGCTAGGGTTTAACAAGATCACCATTGCTTTAATCCCTAAGATAGATTGTAATTAGCAAATAAGGATGCTTTATGTGGATGCTTTAATTATGACAGAATTAATGTGTCTAGGTCTTAGGAAAAAGTCTCACCTAAGTCTTAAGAATGATATGCCACCTTGAGAGAAGAAATCATTGCACTTAATAAACAAACCAACATTCTAGTCTGATTAATAATGGTTAATACAGTTTTCTATCATAAGGCTCGACCGCTCTTTTATCTTCTGTTAATTAGCTTGCGTGGGTTAAAGTGTCTTGAATTGATTGTAGTCACCGACCAACCTGTGCCAGTCTCTCAAGCTGAAACCCCCCTTTTACCTGTTAGAATTAAGATTAGAACTAACATAGGTTTAGCATAGGTTTTGTTGGGATTAAAAGACATCTTAGTGTTGTTGAAGTTACTGCTGCCATTTATGAAAGTTACTACTGCTGGTTATAGTTTCTACTGCTGGTGAAGACTGCAGGAAATATTCTAAGTCATTACTACTGCTAGTTGTAAAGTTACTACTGCTAGTATTATTTACTACTGCTAGAAGAATTTCTGTTGTTAGTTATAAGTTAGTACTGTTAATGTATATGTTAGTACTGCTTATGTGATAAGAATGAGATATTTTAGGAAAAGATATGTATGTATAGAAAACACGTTGTAAGCCCATTAGGGTTCCTTGGTGTTGGGAATAAATCTTCACAAGAGTTAATACTGCCAAGGTATAACTAACAGTACTAATGGAGTTAGTACTGCCAGTACAAACTTAGTACTGCTAGAGTTAGTTAATACTGCTAGAAGAAATATTAGTACTGCTGATGGTCGAAGCTGCTGACTTGGAGATAAGGATGCAAAGAGAAAAATAAGGAATGTATATCTGTTCTATTTGTATTTGAATTGTAAAAACTTCCATATAGTTCGGAATTTATCTTGTAAAGGACTCCTTGTTTGTATAAAAGGAGTTCCTAGGTTAATGTTTAAAAAAAGTCGTTTATGTTTAATAGATTAAGATACATTCTAGAGAAAGAATAGCTTCAAGGTTTGTAACCCTAGTACTACAAGAGTACTCGTATTATTCTAATAATATTGAAGCAGTTTGTGTTTTATTCATTGTTCTTTGGTTGTTACTGTTCCATTGATAATTACCTCTAGAGTATCAAAGTGTAGATTCCGCATACACTTTGGTATACAAACAAAGTCTCAATCATTGTTATTTTGGATTCATCCAAGGTAACAAACACTTTACAACGTAAAGAATCGATCAAGGCGTGGGATCAACAAGTGGTATCAGAGCCTGTGCTTTGAGAAACTTTGATCTAGGAGTAATGGAGTTGGAAAATTCTCAGAACAATGCGTTGGCAAAGCTTCCCATGCTCAAACTCGGGGAGTATGAGATGTGGGAGATAAGGATCAAACAGTACTTTCAGATTCAAGATTATGCTCTATGGGAGGTCATAGAGAATGGGAATTCATGGGTACCTATTCCTGTTACAGCACCAGAAACTGGTCCATCAACAACAACAAAGATGACTGTGCCTTCTACTACTGAAGAAAAGACGTGTAAAAAGAATGATGTAAATGCCAGAAGTCTACTTCTCATGGTACTGCCCAATGAATATCAACTTACCTTCGATCAGTATGTTGATGCTCAATCAATGTTTGCTGCTATTAAAGCTTGATTTGGAGGGAATGAAGCAAC